>QWZN01000324.1:0-21402 GCA_003693225.1 Venturia aucupariae | reverse complement strand
TTCCTTAGCTAATAGAGGGTAGGGTTAAAGAAGATAAGGAGGGCTTATTATAGTAATAACTTATAGTTATTAATAGTATATAGGATCGTATTCTTGGTCGCGTAAGGTTTTCTCGCCGCCTTCAAGCTGAAAACGCCCGTACCCGTAGTCGTAGTAGTCGAAGTAGTCGTAGTAGTCGTGGAGGTCGGGATACTGCTAGTGGTACTACTAGTAGTACTAGTAGTTATACTAGTAGTCGTGCTAGCAGCCGTCTTGGTAGTCGTATTAGTAGTATTACTCCTTCTCTTATTCGTCGTAGTTATCTAGTACTGTCTAGGATAGCTTCTAACCTAGGCTCTATAGTAGAGGAGATAAGGGTAGCTGATCGTGCTACGTATAATAGTACTACTAAGGATAAGGAGGGGGATATAAATAAGGATAAGGATAGGGATACTAATAAGGAGAGTAATAATCCGGTTCGGGTAACGCGTAGGCGTGTACGCAAGTAGTATAGTATAGAGATAACTAGCGTTCGGGGTAGGTATTGGTATTGAATAGAGATCTCGTCTTAATCTTAACCGTGCCTTTATAACTACGTAACTACTAGGAGACTACTAGAAGACTACTAGAAAGACCTAAAGTTAACTAAGATATATAATAATTCTAGGACTACCCCTTCTAGTTAGTATAGTTGTTACTTTAGTTATAATAGTATAGCGCTATTATATAATCAGGGTTACGAACCGTCGGGTTGAAATAGTTCGGGTTTTCACTTTTATTAAAAACCTAACCCAAACCCAACCCGAACCGTTAAAAGATAAACCGGACCCGGACCAAACCGTTTAGACCCGAACCGTTCCCGGTTTGGGTTTTAACCCTTAAAACCCAACCCAAACCGCACCGTTAGGGGCCCTAATTATTCTCCTATATCGAAATTTCTACTATTAATTAATAATAACTATAGTATATTATATTCTATATCTTTATAGTACTTTTTAGATTCCTTAGCGCGTATTGTATCCCCGTTTCCAAAATTAATTATATTAATAGATACTATATCCCCGTTTCTAAAATCAATTATATAAACGGATACTATATCCCCGCTTCTAAAACCAATTCTATAATCAGATATTGTATCCCCGTTTCCAAAACCAATCCCGTAATTATAAATTGTATCCCCGTACCTAGATATCTCGGTGTAGCCCTAAACAAAGTTCGTAGCTTTTCCCCGATCGATTTTAGCCCTATTAATATATAACGCGCATCCTACACGCGAGTAACTAATAAGTATATTAGAACGCGTCGTATAATAGAACTAAGCTGGCTACCTCCAGGCCTTAATCTATTCGTAAGTACTATAGGTAGTAAAGAATTAATAATCGATAGCTAGCTATATAGAAGTATAAGCTAGGATACCCTATCCCTAGTAATAAAGCCTAAGCTAGCTACGAGCAACGAACCTACTATACCCGATCTAAGTACGAACGAAGATATAATTATAATAGAGTTGAGCGTATCTAGCGATATAAGCGATATATCTGCGTACCTATCTACTACTATACCCGATCCTCCTACTAGCCAAGATCCGATTGAGAAAGAATTAAGCGATTCTACTAAGTATTCTTTACGTAATAGCGATCTCGAGAACAAGTAGGATAGAATTGGCGAGTTCAACGAGGAAAACTTTAGAGTAACCTTAGATAGAGATATAGACAAAGACAAGGTATACTATTATATATAGTATATAGAAGCAAGCAGATAGGAACGCTACCCCTTTATAGATAGGATTATATAGTAAATATATACTCTAACGCCTAAAAACGTAGAGATAAACCTATATACATTCTAGATAGCCTAGACTCTACTACGCCTATTAAACCTCGATTTGTACGAGTATCGTCCTCTTCTCCTAGGGCCTAATAGAACCGATATTCGAGAGATACTTAACCGTTTAATCTAGGTACTAAAACGAATAGTCTTCAACTCTATATCCGAACAAACCTTGTTCGAAGACGGCGGGCTTTTAGACAAGGAGATTATATAGATAGTCGCGAGACTATATAGGTACTAATATATAAAAGAAAACACCCTAGATAAGAACTAGGTAGCTATACTATAAGTAGTTAGTTACAAGGAACCTAGGCTTCAGAAATACGTAATCTAGATATTCTACCGCAATAGCGTAGAGAAACTAACGGCCGAGGACATTGCCTACTAGCTAATATACTAGGGAGTTCTAAAAGAATAAGCAATAGACCTAGGCAAACTCGTATTCAAATTCCTAGTATAGAAAGATAATAGCGGCGAGTATTTCGTACGAGTATTTTATATTCTATTATAGAACGCATGGCTATACGATATCAGGTATCTCCTTAAGGAAATCGGGTTGCCCCGATAATAAGAATATTTCCTATTAAGATATATTACGAGTATTAATCTCTCTAACTTTACTTTTAATACGGAAGAGATAGTAGATATTGTCTATATAATTCTAGGTACTATACGCCTCCAATTCGTAGCCTTTAGGTTCCTTAGATATATCGCGAAAAGACTACTAGACGCGTAAACAATAGAAGATAAGTACCCTAGGAACTTGCTTATACTATACTATACGCAAGCGATTATAACGGCCGATACCTCGAGACGTAAGATAGTATAGGTTATATCTATCTAGGGACTAGAACTCTTATACAACTAGACTTTAAGTAGCCCTCTATATTGGGTACTAGTGGCTAGGCATATACTCGGAATATACTATAAGAATATTAGTACTATTAATAGAGGACGCTTTAATATAGTATCTAACTAGTATTATTAGATATTCTAGAACTATAGGATATACGAGAGATACCTATTGGCCGTACTAAGCTATAGCGTGTACCTGTCTAATACGATAGCCGCGTATATAGAGAACTCTAGATCCCCGCGATATAGTATAGTAGAGCTTGCCTATAGGTACCTAGGTACCTAGACTATTAAAGGTACTCGCGTTGTAGCGTCTCGGCCTAGAGGCAAAGTAGTAGTATTTATACCAAATAATATACTTTTAGTCTAGGGCAATCGTCTGCTTAGAGGCGAGTTGAATAGACTAGACAATATTAGATAGTCTAGTACTAAGTAGATAACCAACAATAAGGAAAAGGCAATATACTAACTTCCGGATTAGCTAATTAAGAATATAGGAGAAGCAGGCGTATCTATTATAAGTATAGTACTATTATAGAAAGCTAAGGATATTATAAAAGTATAGATAGATAATTCTATATACGTAGTATATCGCTTACTTCCCCCCGGCGTTGAGTTGGAAAGTATATACGCGGACAACGAATAGTCGTTTATAGCTATAGTACCTATTAATATTAATACTATTATTAAGCTCGACGCTTCAATCCGTAAAGAAATCCTCAACGGTATAAGAGCCCCTAACGATATATCCCTCGAGGCCGACTATTAGTATTTCCACGCGGGATTACTCGAGGAAATAGTAACCGATTTCGTATACTACGCAAAGATACGGCCTATACAGCTAATAGTCGACTATATCTAAGAATTCAATAAGTATTATAATATACTACTCTAGGATATGAAATAGAACAACAAGTATCGTAGATATAACGTAAACGAGGATAAGACCCCCTTGATAAAATTCGAATAGAACTAGTACGCTAAGGCAACCTCTATACGAATACGCGGTCGACGAGAATTCCTTAAATTCTATACCCCGCTAGACCTCGAGAAACTCGAGTACCCTTAGCTAGTAAGCTATAATCTCGAAGTAGTAGTAGTAGTCGAGCTAGTTATTACTACGATAACTATCGTACTAAAGGCTATTATAGGTAGAAGTAAAACTAGAACGGGTATATATTTCTAGAAAGAGAAGGATAAGCGTAAAGTAGTACGCGAGAGCAAGATCCTAAAAGATAGTAAGGATAAGTCTAAGCTAGAAGAGGATATAGTAGAGGATAATAACGTCTCTAGGAACGAGTAAGAAGATAGAGAAAACCTTAATAACTCTAACTATAAAGACTTGTTAGTAGTTTCTAAAGCTATAGCTAAAGCAAAGCTCGTAGCCGAAAATGACGCGTCTACTAAAGTAAACCTCGACCTAGCGATACTTTTTAAAGCTACTACTAAAGCAAAGATCGCGGCTTAAAACAACGCGTCCGCTAAAACAAAGCTCGGTCTAGGTAAACAATACGCCCTAAATAACGCGTTACTAGTAGGTATAGTAGGCGGACTCGAGGTAGAAAAACTTCGCGAATATATTTGCCTTGGTAAACAACTTACTACTATTTAATAAGTCCGACTCGCCAACCGAGACGAATTCAACGTAGGTATAGCTATAACTACTACACCGAAGAAAGGCCTAGCCGCGAAGTCTACGCCTAATAAGTCCTTAGTCAAAGACAAAGATATTTATACGCCTAAGCGATTAAACCGAAAGATAGGCAACGTAATACTAGTAGAAGAGCCTTCTAGTATACGGAAGCGTAAGTAATCTACGAGTAAGATAGCAAAGCTAAAGAATACTTTTACGGACTCAATTAGTAGTAGCGAGGAAGTCGAGATACTAAGTAAGAAGAGGCTTAAGCGTAGTAATACTATTAAGCTAGAGGAGCCTAAGACTAAAAAAGCTAATACTAACGACGATAACTTAACTCTTAAATACCTCAACTACTTAGAGGAGGACGAGGAAGCTAAAGAGAGATAAGATATAGCCTTTAAGAATCTAATAGCTAGAATAGATAAGAAAGTATTAAGTAAAATTACGAAGAATAAGCTTATTAACTATATCTATACTATACGCAAGGGCCTCTCCGCAACTAACGTAGGCCTAGTTATATCCAAAGGCGAAGTATACAAGCTAAAGATAAAGGCCCTTAAGAAGCGTTATAAGAACAAGTTTACTAAGCTTAAGAAGGAAGCCAAGAAAGTAGATAAGAAAGTTAAAAAAGTAGATACCTAGACTCGCGTTACTAAGGGCTTTGTCGCGGCTATAGCCGACTATATAGTTAAAGCAATCGACTACTACTAAAACAACTTGCTTCCCCGCCTTACTAGCGATCTTTATACTATAAGGAAAGTAGGCGACTACCTATAGGGCTTTAATAAGGGCGCGCAAAAGGTTTATAACAACGTCGCCAATGCCGCCGCCGATCTACTCTACTAGATAAGAGAGATATAGTTTACTAGTCTCCCCTATAAGATAGGAAAGATGATTACTATACTAGGAACCCTCGCCGAAACTATTAACCGTAAGACTACCGTTAAGAACATCTATACAAAAGTCGTAACTAGAGTATAGTCGGGCAAGTAGAAAGACGGTAGGGAAGTACTAGTAAAGAAACAAAAGAAGGAAACTCTAGAAAGAGTTTAAGATAGAGATATAAGTATAGAAGGAGAGGCGATATAGTAAGTAGCGATAGACGTTGAAAATAGCGTAATACGACAAGTATCGGCAGGAAGGAAAAACTAATAAAAAAAAGAAAAAATAGTAAAGATATAGAGATAGAATATATATTAATTTATACGATAAGGGCGTCGATCTTCTCGAGAGGGGGGATCTAGTAGGGTTAGACCTACTAAGGTATACCCGCGTTAGTTAGTAGTAGGATCTTTATACAAGGATCAAGAGAAACAATATATATATTTATTATACTATATTACGTATACTCGTAATCTATATCATAAAGGACTACGCCTATATCAAACGAGTTGTTAAATTATAGACTATAGTAACTATTCCTCCTTATTCTATTATATAGGTCCTAGTCTCTATTTGGGATAGAAGTAGACTACTACGAGACCGCGACTACTACTTCAAGCTATAATTCTCTACGGCTACTACCGGTCTTTACTCTTATCTAGCTAACGCCGATATCTACTTTATATAGATATATAACGATAGTAAATAAGTATATACGCTTCCCGCAAAAGCGTGCCTAGGTCTACTCGAAGACTAGTAGGAGGAGAGAGCTTATTTAGTCTCTACTAAGAAATACGATATTATATAATACCCTAATAGTATCCTAATATAGTAGGCGGAAGATAGTATATATTCGAAGGTCTAGTAAGTAGATATTCCTAGTTTAGATAAGAACGTCGATCTTGCTTAATAATCTTTATTGACGGGAAAAGCCCCGGCTCTACCAAGACTAGACGTATAGAGCCCGAGTAGCTTCTAGTTATTAATATCCTTGAATATTAATAAAGCGAGAGAGTCTCCGTCTCTATAGACTCTAGCGAGGACCTACCTAGAAGGGAGAGTATCCTTTAGTTTAGTATAATAGTATTCGATCCCGGAGGAGACTAAGTATAATAATTTAGTTAGATTCTAGCAAAGTATCCTACGCTTTTTACCGATAATAGGAAAATAGTAGATATCCTACCTAATTAATAGCTGCGGGTTCCGCTTACCAACGACTAGAATACTTCCGTATTAAAGCTAGCCTATAAGGTATACCTCTTAGAGGCTAAGGAGAAGGAATTAGTTGATTAGATATTTAATAAATTTTACGAACAAGAGCGAATAGAGTAGACAACCGAGCCTATACCTTTTAGATTCTCTATGTCTAGCGTACAACGTCTAGTATACTAAGAAGGATCTCGAATTAGTAAAAGAACTTATTAAAGAGTACAACTAACTATATCTAATTGTCCCTAAGAGGCGCTCCAAACGTTAAGTATATAAGTAGACGTAGGCCCTAAACGAGTAGGCCCAATATATATTATATATAGAGATACCTATTATACGGCTAATACCTTTCTAATTATAGTAAATATCGGCGGTTCTCGTTAATATCCTACCCTATCTATACTTATCTTCTATAAAAAATTCCCAATCCCGAACTATATAACTATTTTTATCACGTACTATATTGTTACTTTTAACTCCACGGCCTATCTTAATATTAATATTAATACCGCCGTTATAAGTTCCTAAGACTCCGATAGTAGTAAGAGATAATATTTAGAAGACTCCTAAAAGAGGCGATTCTCTAGTCTTAGCAATACGGATAATAATAATATATATTACCTCGACCTAAGCTTACTAACGTATAATTTAAAACTTACCTTAGAATTAATTCCACGAGAGTTAAAAGAAAACGTCTATTGCTATATTATATATACGGGATAGACGCGTAGTACCGAATTTCTATTCTCGTCCTAGGAGTTCTAGTACTTTCTACGTACTTATACGTAAGCGGAAGTAGCTAGGTAATTAACCTAGAAACTACTTAATGAGTATAAGTCGATTAAGTACGCTAAAACCCGACTTCTAGTCCTAGATAGAGTTATACTCGCTATATAAGTCTCCCTTATCCTCTAACGCGTCGTATTCCTCCTACTACCCCGACTAGTTTTTACTAATCGTAACGACGATAGTAGCCTCTTTGCTCGCGGAGGAGTAATATTAGTAGAAAAGATATATATTAAAGACTTGAACGGTTCTAGTAATCTTACGCTACTATAGATAGCTTCAATCCGTTAACGGGCAATAACGGACTTTCCTAAGAATCTTAAGTAGATAATCTAGGCTTTTTTCTATCGAAATAGTACTTTCTTTAACCCTAACAAAGTTATACCTATATTCGTCTACTTCGGCGTCCCTAGTAGTAAAGCAATTGTTATAGCCAAGTTACTATAACGTTTCCTCGGTATATAACGAGCTGACCGTGACTAACTAGGTTTCTTTAGCTAGATTATTCTAGTATAGTTTTTAATTTATCTAGTATCTTATTTATATAGTATAAGCGGTGGGTCCTAGCGATATAGATAGTTACCTCTAGGACGACGAGTAATTAGAGCTAACGTTTAGTCAAAACGAGTTAGAAGAATTGTCTAAACTTTACCCGAGTTACGCGTATTTCTAAGAGTTACTTAGATATATAATCCTCTATAGTAATTACTACGACGTAATAGCTATTAACGAGGCGTCTCTCTTATAAACTATAGTACTCGGTCGCTATACTCGGACGCGTATTCTCGTAGTTCTCTACTAGAGTATTGATTTTGTTCAAAGCTAATTTTTTAACGTACTAGAACTAAGAATTTACTATAATATTATAAATACTAGAGACCGCGGAGATGTAGACGAAATCGATAAAGTTTACTAAATCGATAGGGAATTCGAAATAGCTCAATTCTATTATAGTATAGACTCCCCCGACTATACTCCCTGCGGTCGGTTCTACCTAGGCTATTATAATAAGATAGTTCTAGACCCGGACTAGGTAGCGTATACCGGCGTCGCGTAGAAACAAAACCTCGACTACTATAAGTAGTTGGTTTATATTGGCAGCCTAGAGAGTTTGCTACTATATAATATTATCCTAGACGACGCCTACCTTATCAAACTACTTGATCGACGTAAGTAGTACTACTTGCTAAAAGCTATAGTATATTACTATTCTACGAGTATTAACGCCGCCGGAGATATAGTTAGTACTAGATATAGTTACGGTAGAGTAGTAGTAGAACTATTAGGTTATTTTGTCTAGTATTAATATAATATCTTTATAGGAGAGGTTACTAACTTCTCTAACAATATATAGTACGGCTCTAATACTACGAAGCCTGATAAAGACTACGTAACTAAAGTCGGCCTATAGCGCCGCGAGCCTATATAAGAAGAGGTAGTAGAATTCTATACTTTAGACCAAGTCGTAACCCTCTTCACGTAGTATATACCTTGGGTCTTTATCGACTAAGAGGAGGAAATTAACGCTCCTTAGTTCTCAACTAGACTACTAGGATATAAACGCGTTAGAATCGACGATAACGGCAAGAAGGTATATAAATACCAAAGAATAGATTCTATAAAAGAAGTATAAGAGGCCGTCGATATCTATAATAAATAGGCCGCTAATATCTACTATAGGAAAGTAGAACCTAACCTATTTATAGTAATAGGTATAGTATATCTTTATAAGACGGGTAGAGTAGAAGGCGTTCTTTTAAGACTATATATTAATTATTCTACGCAACTCCTTAATTCTCTAGTAGAATATATTAATAGCTTCTATAAAGAAAAGGTATTAGTCTCTACTATAGCTATTAATACTACTTAGGTTATAGATATCTTACTACTCTCTTAGGGATAGGTTAAGCCCTTATAGAAGTATAATTAGGACGAGCTAGGAAATATTACTAGTTTGACGGTAGTTAACAGTATTATAAGTTACTACCAAATAGCTATTTTGGGTATAAATTAGATAATAGCTAATATAACTAATATAGATCACGAGTATGCGTGATATAGTATAATAAATATATATATTATCGTTAACTATTGATCCTCGTATAAGGATCCTACTACTAACTAACGCGAGTATACCTTGGTAGGTCTAACCCTACCAGATCCCCCCTTTTGAGAAGATCGACGCCCTCGTCGTACAAATTAATACTTATTCTATCTCTATACCTTTGCTATTTTTTTCTTTTTTCTATTAGTTTTTCCTTCCTGCCGATCCTTATTGTATTACGCTATCTATCGCTACTTACTATATTACTTCTCCTTCTATACTCGTACCTCTATCTTAAACTCCTTCTAGGGTTTCCTCCTTTTACTTCTTAGCTAGTACTTCTTTGCCGTTCTTCTACTTACCTGACTATACTCTAGTTACGACCTTAGTATAAATATTCTTGACTACGGTCTTACGGTTAACCGTTTCGGCGAGTATTCCTAGTATAGTAATTATATTTCCTATATTGAAGGGGAGACTAGTGAACTATATCTCTCCTATCTAGTAGGGTAGATTAGCGGCGGTATTGGCGACGTTATTACAAACCTTTTACGTGCCCTTATTAAAGCCCTATAGATAGTCGCCTACTTTCCTCGTAGTATAAAGACCGTTGGTAAGGCGGGGAAGGAAGTTATTTTAATAGTAGTCGATTACCTCGACTATATAGTCTACTATGGCCACGACAAAGCCCTTAGTAATACGAGCCTAGGCTTCTACTTTCTTAGCTTTCTCGTCTACTTTCTTAACTTCCTCCTCGAGCTTAGTAAACTTGTCCTTATAGCGCTTCTCTAGGGCCTTTATCTTTAGCTCGTATACTTCGCCTTCGGATATAACTAGGCCTACGTTAGTTGCGGAGAGGCCCTTACGTATAGTATAGATATAGTCGATAAGCTTATTCTTCGTAACTTTATTTAATACTTTCTTATCTATTCTAGCTATTAAATTCTTAAAGACTATATCTTATCCCTCTTCAGCTTCCTCGTCCTCCTCCGAGTAGTTAAGGTATTCGAGAGTTAAGTCCTTATAGTTAGAGTTATTAGTATTAGCTTTCTTAGTCTCGGGCTTATCTAGCTAGATAGCGTTACTACGCTTAAGCTTCTTCTTACTTAGTATCGCGAGTTCGACTTCCTCGCTGCTACTTAAGTCCGTAAACGTATCCTTTAGCTTTACTACCTTACTTATAGGTTACTTACGCTTCCGTATACTAAAAGGCTTTTTAGAAGGCTTTTCTTCTAGTATTACGTTGCCCGCCTTTCGGCTTAATTAATTAGGCGTACGAATATCTTTGCCTTTAACTAAGGACTTATCGGGCGTAGGCTTCGCGCCTAGGACTTTCTTTAGTATAGTAGTTATAGCTATACCTACGTCGAATTCGTCTCGGTTAGCGAGTCGGGTTTGTTGAATAGCGGTAAGTTATTTACTATAGCGAACTTAGTCGCGAAGTTTTCCTACCTCGAGTCCGCCTGCTATGCCCGCTAGTAACGCGTTGTTTAGGGCGTGTTGTTTACCTAGGCCGAGCTTTGTTTTGGCGGACGCGTTATTTTAAGCCGCGATCTTTACTTTAGTAGACGCGTTATTTTCGGCTACGAGCTTTACTTTAGCTATAGCTTTAGAAACTACTAATAAGTCTTTCTAGTCGGAGTTATTAAGGTTTTCTTCCTCTTCTTACTCGTCCCTAGAGGTACTGTTATCTTCTACTACTTCCTTTTCTAGCTTAGACTTATTCTCGCTATCCTTCGGGATATTACCCTTGCGTACTACTTTGCGCTTGTCCTTCTCTTTCTAGGAATATATACCCGTTCCGGTCTTACTTCTACCTACGATAGCCTTTAGTTCGATAGTTATTATAGTAATAACTAGCTCGACTACCGCTACTACTTCGAGATCGTAGCTTACTAGCCGAGGGCACTTGAGATCCTCGAGGTCTAGTAGGATATAGGATTTAAGGAAATCTCGTTAATTGCGTATTTGTATAGAGGTTGCCTTAGCGTACTAGTTCTATTTAAATTTTATCAAGGGGAGCTTATCCTCGCCTACGTTATACTTACGATACTTATTATCCTATTTTATATCCTAGGGTAGCATGTTATAATACTTATTGAATTCTCGGATATAGTCGACTATTAGCTATATAGGCCGTATCTTTATATAGTATACGAAATCGGTCACCGTTTCCTCGAGTAATCCTACGTAGAAATACTAATAATCGGCCTCGAGGGATATATCGTTAGGGGCCCTTATACCGTTAAGGATTTCTTTACGGATTGAAGCGTCGAGCTTAATAATAGTATTAATATTAACGGGTACCGTAGCTGTGAATAACTATTTATTATTCGCGTATATACTCTCCAGCTCAACGCTAGGGGGAAGTAAGCGGTATACTACAAGTATAGGATTATCTATCTATACTTTAGTAATATCCTCGGCTTTCTATATTAGTACTATACTTATAATAGATACGCCTACTTCTCCTATATCCTCGATTAGCTAATCCGGAATTTAGTATATTACCTTTTCCTCGTCGTTGGTTATCTACTTAGTACTAGACTATCTGACGTTGTCTAGTCTATTTGACTCGCCTCTAAGCAAATAGTTACCCTAGGCTAAGAGCGTATTATTTAGTATAAATACTACTACTTTGCCTATAGGCCGAGACGCTACAACGCGAGTATCTTTGATAGTCTAGGTACTTAGGTACCTATAGGTAAGCTCTACCATGCTATATTGCGGGGATCTAGAGTCCTCTATACACGCGGCTATCGTATTAGCTAGGTATACGCTATGATTCGGTACAGCCAACGAGTATCCCTCGTATATCCTATAGTTCTAGAATATCTAATAATACTAGTTGGATACTATATTAAAGCATCCTCTATTAATAGTACTAATATCCTTATAGTATATTCCGAGTATATACCTAGCCACCGGTACCTAATATAGAGGGCTACTTGAAGTCTAGTTATATAAGAGTTCCGGTCCCTAAATAGGCATAATCTATACTATCTTACGTCTCGAGGTATCGGCCGTTATGATCGCTTGCGTATAGTATAGTACGAGTAAGTTCCTAGGGTACTCGTCTTCTATTATTTACGCGTCTAGCAGTCTTTTCGCGATATATCTAAGGAACCTAAAGGCTGCGAATTGGAGGCGTATAGTACCTAGGATTATATAGGCAATATCTACTATCTCTTCCGTATTAAAGGTAAAGTCGGAGGGATCGATACTCGTAATATATTTTAATAGGAAATATTCTTATCGTTAGGGCAACCCGATTTCCTCGAGGAGATGCCTGAGATCGCATAGCTATACGTTCTATAATAGAATATAAAATGCTCGTACGAAATACTCGCCGCTATTATCTTTCTATACTAGGAATTTGAATACGAGTTTGCCTAGGTCTATTACTTATTCTTTTGGGACCCCCTAGTATATTAGCTAGTAGGTAATATCCTCGGCCGTTAGTTTCTCTGCGCTATTGCGGTAGAATATCTAGATTACGTATTCCTAAAGCCTAGGTCCCTTATAACCGACTGCTTATAGTATAGCTACCTAGTTTTTATCTAGGGTATTCTCTAGTATATATTAGTACCTATATAGTCTCGCGACTATCTATATAATCTCCTTGTCTAAAAGCCCGCCGTCTTCGAACAAGGTTTATTCGGATATAGAGTTAAAAACTATTCGTTTTTTCACCTAAGTTAGGCGGTCGAGTATCTCTTAAATGTCGGTTCTGTCAGGCCCTAGGAGGAGGGGACGATACTCGTATAAATCGAGGTTTAATAGGCGTGGTAGAGTCTAGGCTACCTAGAATACGTATAGGTTTATCTCTACGTTTTAGGCGTTAGAGCATACATTTGCTATATAATCCTATCTATAAAGGGGTAGCGTTCCCATCTACTTACTCCTATATACTATATATAATAGTATGCCTCGTCTTTATCTATATCTCCGCCTAAGGTTACTCCAAAGTCTTACTTATTAAACTCGCCGATTCCGTCCTACTCGTTCTCGAGATTACTATCGCGTGAAGAATGCTCGGTAGAATCGCTTAATTCTTTCTCGGTCGGATCTTGACTAGTAGGAGGATCGGGTATAGTAGTAGATAGGTACGCGAATATATCGCTTATATCGCTAGATACGCTCGACTCTATTATAATTATATCTTTGTTCGTACTTAGATCGGGTATAGTAGGTTCGTTGCTCGTAGCTAGCTTAGGCTTTATTACTAGGGATAGGGTATCCTAGCTTATACTTCTATATAGCTAGCTATCGATTATTAATTCTTTACTACCTATAGTACTTACGAATAGATTAAGGCCTGGAGGTAGCCAGCTTAGTTCTATTATACGACGCGTTCTAATATACTTATTAGTTACTCGCGTATAGGATACGCGTTATGTATTAATAGAGCTGAAATCGATCGGGGAAAAGCTACGAACTTTGTTTGGGGATATACCGAGATATCTAGGTACGGGGATATAATTTGTAATTCCGGGATTGGTTTTGGAAACGGGGATACAATATCTATTTATATAATTAATTTTAGAAACGGGGATATAGTNGCGCTAAGAAATCTAAAAAGTACTATAAAGATATAGAATATAATATACTATAGTTATTATTAATTAACGGTAGGAATTTCGACGTAGGAGAATAATCGAGTCTATTACTTACGTTGATCCTCCTTCTTAAGGGGTTGGCGGGCTTTGCGTAGGCGTATTCTACTATTAATAATTTCCTCGATAGCTTCCTCGTTTAAGGGGATCGTTTGCTATAATACTCGAGTATTACGTTTCGCCATTTACTTAGCCTTTCTTAGTTTGTTTTTTGAGATCTTAGGCTAGGCTTCTAGATAGGCTTTATCGTATTCTTGTATTAATTCGCGAGTATTACTTAGATTGTCTTAGGAATACTATATATTATAGCCTAGCCCGTAGCTCTACTATTTGATAAGGTATTACGTAACCCTATATCCGTCGACTCTTTTGCCAAGTAATTTCTTAATAGTATATACTAGTATACTATTATCGTTGACCTCCTCTAGGCCTAGCTTAGGATATAGGTCGCGAGTATATAGATTGTTACCTAGTAGGGCTACTTCTAGTTATACTACTAAGACGACGTTATAAATTTTTATAACTTCTAGTAACTTAAGTTCGTATACTATATTATTGATCCGTCGCTTAATCTTGACGCGGATGCGTTGATTGGAGTATTTGCGATAGGAATACCCGGGTACCTTATATCTATAGTATAATTATAGGTAGACGATTTCTCCGCGCTTGAAACGGACGGGCTTATATTTGGTATTATAACGTATCTTTATAGATATATTAGCAAAGTCGATAGCTTCTTAGGCTTCGTCGCGGAACTATTACCTAAGCGTTAAATAGTCCGTAGTACTAAGGTTAGATAAGGCGGGGAAAGTATCCCTAGGCTGGAATCCGTATAGGATCTATATTAGTAATACGCCCGTAGTAGCGTTAGCGCTAGAGTTTATCGTCTATTAGATATGTACGAGGAACTCCGTCTATTCTTTATCTAGGTTCGTAGTAACTTTATATCTAATTACAATCTCTACCGTCTAGTTAGTCCTCTCGCTTTAGCCGTTAGTTTAAGGATACTATACGGTTAAGAATATAAGCTTCGTTTATATAAGCTAGAATATTACCTTCTATAGTTTATCTATAAAGCGTGAGTCCCTATCGGAGACGATACCTATAGGGATACCCTAACTATATACTTTGAGTTCTCGTAGCAATACCGATACCTATTACTCTATTTACCAATTACCCTATCCCGGGATAAGGAGGATTGCCTTAGAGAATTTGTATATTACCGTAAGTAATATATCGTAGGCTGCTAATATAGGAGGTAGGTTTGTAATAAAATCTATACAAATAGTATAGAAGGGGATAGGATTAGTAGGGATTGGGTAAAGCTCGCTATAGGGTAAGTAACGCTTGGTTTAATTAACCTAGTAGTCTAGGTAATACTTAATATATTCTCGGAGAGACTTTGAAAGTCTTCTCACGTAGAATAACGCTACGATACGAGTATAGGCTCTATAAAAACCCTAATAGTAGTAATTATTATTCACGATTTCGAATATATCTTTTTTATAGAGAGTAGAGATATATAGGCGTTCGGGACTACCTTTGCCTTTATTAGTATAATAGATCAATCCTCCTCTCTTAAAGAATCGAAGCCTAGGAGGGGGTTAGTTAGGGGTATTAGTAGTTAGGGATATTAGGCTGGGTTTAGAAGCCGGTAGTTCGGGTATCTCGGGTTTAGTTATTCTAAGCTAGGTATATATTTTCTACTATTAGGAATCTTTAGAGTAACCCTAATAGATTCTACTCTTAAAGTCCTCGGATATCTCTACTAAGGCGACGTAGTAGATTCCTAGCTATATAATTTCCTTAAGGTCGTTAATATAGTTAACTTCCTCGTCTATCCGCCGTAGTCTACTAAGGGTATTCGGGACTATATAGATCTTACCCGGCTTATAGTATAGCTTAAGTATTAAGAACGTAGAAATAAATACCAATACTATTACGAGCTTTATACTAAGTCGGTCGAGATTAATAGTCTTATTTAAGTTGACCTGCTTAGCAATACCTATAATTACTTTATAGTCCGTAAGTAAGATTGCTCTTAGTACTATATAGATT
Source organism: Venturia aucupariae (assembly GCA_003693225.1). NCBI lineage: Eukaryota > Fungi > Ascomycota > Dothideomycetes > Venturiales > Venturiaceae > Venturia > Venturia aucupariae. The sequence goes on along the minus strand of QWZN01000324.1, from coordinate 5,504 downwards.
AAATACCCGAGTTTCTTAACTACCTAGTATACGCCTACTACTTCAAGCTCGGTAGGCTAGTATCGTGCAGTGGTAGGAGTGAGGGCTTTACTAAGGAAGAGGATAGGCTAGATCTTTATAGCTACGAAAGGGGTAACTTTCTTAACAAGTATCTTTGCGGGATAGCCGAGTTATTCGTCCCTCTCTATATTATCTTTTACCTCGATCTCGACTTCCTCGAAAGAGGGTTCTAGATTGTTAATAATATAATATACTATAGTACTACTACCCTATTCGCGTAAGGTATCCACGTTAATATAAAGTAGTCGGTTAGGATCCTAGTAGTATAGTAGGCGATCTCTATAGATCTCGTCCTAAACAGCTTGAAATAATGCTCGTAGTTCCTCGTTATTAGCTACTTTCTACTTGGCTGCGAATCCTTATCTCGCTAGGTTCTTTAGTAGTACGCCTATTAGTAATCTCTTTTTTTCTTTTTGCAGTGCCTCGTTGAGTTACGCGTAGTATAGAACTACGTAGCGGAGATACCCGGTAAGTCCTACTACTAATTCTAGTTTGCTAAGGTTGATAGGGAACGCTAAGTTACGAACTACTACGATCTTCTCCTCCTACGTAGAGAATCTATATCTATCTACATGGGAGCCTAGTAACTTAACTAAAGGGAATCCGAGGAAGCTCTTAGCTAGGGCTAATCTAAAATCTAGGCTATCGAGCTTCTAGAATACCGTTCTAAGGTAGTAGAGATATTCCTCGAGGGTAGTAGATACGACGCGGAAGTTATTGATATAGGTATACGCCTAAGGGAATTCCTTAAGAATCTATATAGTAAGCCGTTATACGTACTGTACCGAATTATAGTAGCCTATAATAAGGACGTAGAATTACTCCTATCCCCTATAAGTATTAACCGTGAATTTGTATCGGTCCTGCTCGCGGATTAGCTATTAGTAGAAGAAAGATAGCCCGTTAAAGACGGAGATAAACTTCTTATTACGTAGTTAAGCGAGGAAATCTTCTTAGAGGGGTAGGGAATAGGAGTCCTTAATACTAATAGTATTTAGCCCGCGTAAGTCTATAACTACGCGAGGTTTTCTTTGTATAGTACCGTCGGGATTCTAGATAGTTCTCTATACTACGAACACGGGGAATGCGAATAGGGTAGAATAGAGATTATAGGATATTTTACCTTTCTCTATTAATTTATTAAATACTTTATCAATTTCCTAACGAGCTTCCCTCCCGTATCGATAGGTTTGGGTATCTAACTTAGGATCTTCCTCAAACTATAATAGGATAGGAACGCTCGCGTGCAAGTACTTAGGGATTTTGATTATAGAACTTTTAGATATCTATAGCCGGGGAAACTCCTCTACTACAGCCTTGATTTACGCTACTTCTTATTTATTACCGTAGATAGTAATACTATTATCGAGCTTAGTTTCTTAATCTCCGAGCAATTCGGGCTGTATAGCTACTAGGTAATAGTCGTTAGTATTGAGAGCGTAGCAGCCGTAGTATTTATAGGCTGATAAGATACCTAGGGATACGTTAAGTAGAATAACTAAGGTACTATTACCATCGTTTCTTACTATAACCGTTTGGAAATACTCGTCCGTAATCTAATTATAGATTCGGCTATTTCCTTTGTAGAATTCCCGTAAGGTATCCGAGAAATAGTAGGTAAACTTATAGTCTCTATTAATTAGCAATACTCGTAGGGCCTTTATACGTCCGAGTCTATACTTAACCGGGACTACTACTATAGTATACGGAGGTATTTCCGTACGCTCTAATAATTTAACGAGTAATTCGGGGATGACTAAAATCCGAGGAGTAATAATTAATAGTATTGAAGCATTGTCGTATTAAGAAAAGACTATACTACTAGAGGATATAAGGATATCGATCCCGTATAGGGCGAGGACGTTAGTACCTATAAGTAGTCCCGCTCCGAAGTCGTTAACAATACGTACTTCGAAGCTGAACTCGAGTAACACGTTATAACTATTTTTTTAAGCGGGGATGAATATAGTTACTATATATTTTTACGAGGTAGTAGTTGCCCCTAATACTCCTAAGAGTATCTATAGTTTATCTAGCTCCTAAAGCGGGATACTCGGGTCCGCTATAAGTACTACCTCGTTGAAGTATAATCGTCCTATTAATAATATACGGTATCCTATATCTATATAGTACTTTGTCGTTCTACCTTTTAGAGTAAAACGGATCGGGTATTATACGTAGTTATACTTCTTAAAGCTATCGACTATAGATAATATACCTCGAGGGATTACTTAGATAATCGGGAGAACCTCTCGATTATTATTAACGAGATCCGTATAATAGATCTCGGAGGCCTACTCGTTCGTATTACGAAGCGACTAAAATAACTCTAGTTTTCGAGGAAGGTAGTATACTTCCTATAGATACTACTATAGCTTATTACTTAACTCGAATTAAGAAGGGTAAATATAGTACGAGGATAATTTAGCTCTACTTCCTTATCGGGAAGGTTTCCTTAGTATCGGATCCGGCGTATCTAGACCGGGGGTTAGATATATTACTACTAGTACCAGGTCGGAGGTAAGGAAATACGCGTTAATTTCTAGATCGAGCGGGCCCTCGTCGTCCTTATCCTCGAGAGAAGAATATTCGGATTCGTACTATAAGGAATCGCTAGGGTTATAAGCTACGTAGTAGCTTTGATACTCGCGTTTAGGATCCTTTTCTCTCTAAGAAAGGCTCCCGTTTATCTTACGGCGATTATCTCCTCGTCTATTACCTATTCTTTTCTCGCAATTATTACCTCGCTTATTACTCCCTTTACGATTATCGCCTCGTCTTTTATTTCCTCTTCTTTCTCGATCCCGCCTATTAGGCTAGGCTTCTCTATCGCCTCGATAGTATCCTCGGGTATCTTCGCTTCTTAAGTAGTAAGGATCCCTATTAGATAGTAGCGTCTAAGTCTAAATAATCTCTATCTTAGAGAATCTCGTTTTCTCGCTTTTGTTTGCCTATAGGTTAGTATAAGGGGGAGAGCTTACGAAACGATTCTAAGTAAAAGGGCGAGTATTGCGTTTATAGCTATTCCCTCGGGAGTTACTCGCGTAGCTACTCGATTGCTTAGGGCGTAGATCTAAAGAGGGCTTACTTAAGAAAGGGGATTATATATAGGATTGCGTATAATCTTTTCTACGGTCGGAGGCATACTCGCGTTTTCTTCTTATATCTTAGAAGTCGTAGCGGCGAGCTTCAATATTCTCGATAAACTTATTAACTATAGTTCTTTTAGTAATAAGGGGAATAGTAGTGCGAATACGCGTATCAATCGAGTTCTATATCTTCGTAAGGCGTTAGTAATCGGTCTGAAAGCCCGCGGCTTTAAGCTCGTAGTATACTATTATAATATATTTAGCGACTGAAGTTCCGCGAGTAACGTCGCTAATAGAGAGATATCTTTCCTCGAATCTTTATAGGGCTTCTTCTAGTCTTATCCTAAAGCGTTTCTCTAATATCTTATACTAATAAGTAATACCTATACCTAACTTAAGTCGAGCTTTCTCGTAGCTAGATAACTATATCGTATACTAGGTTAGAGCGGTACCTCTTAGGTATTTAGAGATACCTAAACGTAGTATCTTACCTACTACCGAGTCGTACTAGTCGCGTAGTTACTCGATGAAAGGGTATATAGTATAGTAAATTATCTTTCTATACTCTAGAGAGACGGAATCTATAGACGAGGATTCTAGGTAGAAGAATCTATATTCTTCTAGTCTAAACTTCTTACTTTTTTCTTCGTCGTTAGAGCTAGGCTCGTCCTCTTCGGATAACGAGGAGGAATCCCTTAGGGGCCTCGATTTACTAGCTAGTCTAGGGTACCTTTTACTCGGATTTTCTTTAAAGACCTCTCTATAGATAGTATCGAGCTTAGCTAGTACCTCCGCTAGTCCCGGCTCCTAACGAGTATAAGGAATTGGGTTTAAGGGAGCTAGTTCTAGCTCTATATTACGACTATAAGCTAGAGGGGTTGAGTTTAGAGGAGCTAGGTCTAGTTCTATATTGCGAGTAGGATTAGTACTACGGGTATTAGTTAGATAAGCTGGTAGCTCTATTAGCTATTACTTATACTATACGCGCTCGAAGCCGCCTCTTTGAAGACGGCGGCCCTAATCCTTACGATATCGCTAGGAGTAGCCTACTTAGCGTACTTTCTCGATTTACTTTGCTACTTTTACTTGCTCGATTCTTCGGATATTATCTATTATCGTTATAACTTCCCTAAGTTATTCCTCGTTGAGCTATCGTATTATATTAGGTACTCGAGTCTCCTTATTATTCTCGAGGGCTTCCTAATTGTCTCGAAAGGCTTCCTTATCCTCGTTATAGGTACTCCGCTATACGGGTTCCTTTCCCTATACTCGTGCTAAGGGGCTAGCGACGGATATACTATAGATATTATCTATAAAACTACTTACTACTAATACCTTACGGGGAAAGTCTAGTAAGTAGCGTTACGCTCTAGGGGCTTCTAGAGTAGGTATACTTCCTAGATATCCTTCCTCGTTAAAAGGGGAAGAAGGAGGTAAGAAGTATTCAAATTTCCTTAGCCGCAAGGATCCGGTTATCTTTTAGAAGTCTTTAATTACCTTCTTAACGACACCCGCTCTACTAACTATAATTTACTAATCTTAGGGGAAAGAGAGAACCTCGTAAGTATCTTCTATTCTCTAAGAACGAGTAGAACTATTCCCGCGGATATACGCGAGGGATTCTCCTAGTAAGACGATAGGAGGATCGGGGAAGTACTCTACTAGCTAGTAGATTCGCTCTTATAATATCGGATCGACGAGGTTCTAATATCCTTCGTACGATTCTATAAAGGATTTAAGGTGATAAAGAGTTCTTATATTATATTAGGAAAGAAGGGGGATACTTCTAGGGATTATAAAGGATCCTCGTACTTGAAAGGGGAAATAAGAAGTTAATCTCGTAAGTAGTAGAGTAGTACCGCAATCTAATTAGGGAACTATACGTTGACACGGGGATCTTAGTAGTTAGATAGTTAAGAACCAATCTCCGAAGTTCGATAAGCTTTATTATTTACTAGCGGTTAGCTCTTACTTCGTTATATAAGGGAGTCGGTTACAACGGGCTTCCCGCAGCTAGGGAAATCGCGGATCGTCGACTTATTATTATTAGTATATACCTATTGTATAGGCTAGTGGATTGATAGATCTACCTAGTTAGCGAGGATTATCTCGCCTCTAGTTGTATTTGTGCGGAAGTTTTTTGCTTAAGGACTAGTAGTATAATAACTAATAGTAGCGGACTAGAAGGGTAAGATCTAGTAATATAGATTGGTCGCTATAGAGTTGCTTATAGGGCTGACTAGGATAGCTTTTTAGTACTAGAGACTCGTTAGTTAGTCGTATACTCGTAAGGTCTTAAGCTACTAGATTTAATATAGATTACGAGTATACGTAATATAGTATAATAAATATATA
>QWZN01000323.1:0-21538 GCA_003693225.1 Venturia aucupariae | reverse complement strand
GTATAGGTAAAGTTGAGGTAATTAGTTTCTTAGAGGTATCTAGTAAGGTAGAGGGAGGATTTATTATCGATAGATAGAGAGGTCTTTAAGGTGTTTATAGCTCTATAATTTAACTTATATTATACTCTCTTTCGATACTAAGAGCGACGTTATTAAGTTGTAGATATAGTAGTAATCCAGGGTTATAGGAAGGTAGTAAGAGAAATTCAATTAATACTTTAAGTACTCTTAAGCTATCCTTGTCTACCCTTTCCTATAGGGTAAGTATCTATATCCTAAAAGAGTCGTAGAAGTTCTCTTTAACTATTCTTTAGCTCTTTTCTCTACTAAATATATATACTTACTATACTATATATCCTTTAAGTTCTTCTCTAGGTGTAAATAAGGTAGGTCTTAGGTCTAAGTTTAGGTACTATCTCTTAATAAGAAAAGATTGACCATTAAGTATAACGAATTTGGGAGGAGGAGTTAGAGAAGGAGGTAGAGGACGCTCTATAGATATACTTACTATATTCGAAGTAGAGGATCGTTGATTATCTAGTTAGTCCCCTAAGTCTAGGTAGGTTACTAGTAACTAAGGGTCTTTATTCGATTCCGGCCGGGAGGATATAGTATATCGAGTTATCTAGCTACTACAAGCTGATTTGCGAGTAGTTTTCGTATAGATAGTAACCTTATAGATCTATAGTAATAATAACTACTAATTAGTATTAGTATATCTCCACTAGATCCTATTAGGTATATAGGTATGAATTAACGTTAATAAAAAGATAAGAATAATAAAGCAAAGAACAAAGAAAGGACTAGTTATTAGTATAGTATATTCTAATTAATTAATAACCTACAAGAGAGCTTGTAGGTTATAACTATATACTATCCCTATACTATAACTACTATATTATATCAGGTAAAGTTAGTAGGTAGAAATATCCCTAACCTAAGAGTAGTACCCAACCTCTATCTATATATATTACTATATAGGATAATATTATCCAAATATATATACATTACTAACGGTTTAGTTACTACTTATAACTTCGTCCCCTCACGCTATTTCTCTCGTAGAGAGACGTACGAACTGGCTATCCGTCGTATAACCGATAAACGGGCGTATCGGCGTAGGATATATACTAGGGTTACGCTTTTAGATAGTGAGGGTATCTACCGTGGATAGCTAAGAGAGGACTATCGTATAAGGATTACTAGCGAATTAAGACGAGGTAAAAGGGTAACTTATATAGTAACTAGGGTATTAGAACAGCCTTAGTCTCGTATAGATAGTTACTTACCTAGAGTAACACGGAGATTGGATTACGGCTACGTAGAGTAGCGCGTTGAGGGTAATAGAGAGAGAGGGGGTAATAGAGAGAGAGAGGGTAATAGAGAGAGAGAGGGTAATAGAGAGAAAGAGGGTAATAAGCCTCCTCCTTCTACCCTATCCTAAGAGACTATTATACCGCGTTTAACATCTAGTCCTCCACTATAATATAATAACGATTTTTACAATAAGACTACTAAGTCGTCCTTAGGGGAATCGGAGGTAGAGAAGGAGCTAGCTTTAAGGTTTAATATAACCTACAAGGTATTTATTAGGTATATAAATAAGAATAGTACCGCTAGGGTTACTTAATTACTCGGGGCACCTACAAAGACTAATTGGGGTAAGGAAGACCTTACTCTAGCGGTCCTAGACGAGTAGCGCACGGTAGCTAAATTACGCGCTCTACCGGGTAAGCGATACCGACTTTAGGGCCTTAAGGCCCTAGTATTATACGAGGGTAGCGCTAAAAGAATTAGCGATCCTATAGGGATTAGCGAAGCCGGTAAGGGCCTTAACAATATATTCAAACTATTACGTGCTATCCGTATCAAAAGGATAAAAAATCAGCCCTAGGTAACGCTTACTATATAGTTTATAGTATATAAGAAAGTACCTACTACTCTAGGGCTATCTTAGCTATCTCCCGCTATCGCTATCCTATCTTTATCGCGTAATAGTTTATAGATGACTTGACGGAGGAGGTTTGGGAACTAGACTAACTACGTTAGAGGAATCAGTTTGGCTCTATTACTATAGTAGAATAGTAGCGATTAGGCGGTAAACTAGGGTATCTGTTTATAGTAAGGCGACGGGTTTTAGAGTTTAAGAGGCTTATAGAAGTAGAGGAGATAGTTATACGATATTAAGAATAGATTTTATAGATCTATTAAATATCTACCGGCTATAATTACCTAGTATAATTAATACTTATCTATCCCTATACCCTTCCCTAAACGTCCTTATCTTATAGATAAATACTTACTCGTACTTACTTATATTCTATCCTACCCTCTCGTATTCCTTCGTATCTCTTCGCATTCTTTTATATTCGCAAGATTGACTTACGCTAAGATATTACCGTCCTCGTCCTTATCTTCAATATCTACTACTTAGCTATAACGGGATATACTCTTCTCCTTTTTAAAGGCATTGCGCATTACTCCTTTACCTTTGTAGTTACTATTATTAGGAAATATATAAGTAGATCTCGGGTTGGTAAAATCGGTATAGAATATAGGTTTAGGAGCCTATTTATTTATAATAGTTTCGCGGATCGCGGCTCGGTCGAGCGCGGCCCTTACTATCTCCGGTCCGTAGGTCCTCTACCTTATTACCTATTCTAGTTCTACGTCGTTATTATAACTCGGCTCGAGTTACGCTAAGCTAGGCGCGGCTTCGTATTTCGCTAAATATCTAACGTATCTAACGCCAATATATATAACGGTATATTCAATTGTTTCGGTTAAAGACAAATCGGTATCGGCTATATTAACTTCCGTACTATTATAGGAAGGGTCGGAATAGTTACCTTGATACTTATAAACGTTACTAGAGCTATGGTTACCTTTGCTAGACCGTCTATCCGACGTAGAGTCCTTATCCTCTACGCTACTATAGGGAGGGTCGGAATAGTTACCTTGATACTTAGTATCGTCGCTAGAGCTATCGTCACCTTCGCTAGACTCTCTATCTAACGTAGAGTCCTTATTATCCTCTTCTATATAGTAGTCCTTCTCTTTATCTCGCTGTATAAACTCTTCGACGAAGTTATCGTCTCCTTTATATACTTCGCGAATAGCGGGTATAAGTTTCTCTCGGCGGCTAGAATATCAATCATCTACTAACGTAGAGATGATTGGATTGTTGTCGACGTATTTATAGATAAGGCCGTATTTCTAGAAGACTCCTCGTACCTTCTTAATCTAGGAATCGTATCTAACCTTACTAATACGCTATCGAGCTTCCTTATACTTGGCTATACTAATAGAATTACCAATTATAATAATGAAGGACTTACCTCTAGTTAGGATAGTCTAGACTCGTATTAAGAACTCTAGGAATCCGAGAGCTTTATTAGCTATAAGGTCGATAACGATAACGGACGCCTAGTCTCCTTAAATACTATCTACTATACTAGGCTAGAAATGGGTAGATATTCCTATAGCTATTCTAGCGACGTCTACTTCCGCGGGTATACCTATCGTCGACCTTATACCACGATTACTATCTACTCGGACTAGGAACTTTACTAGATTGTCGACTTAGTCGTTATACTCTCGTATCTAGAGCGAGTAGGGTATAATTAGCTTGAACTATTCTAGAGGTAGCTCTTTACTAACTATATAATCTATAACGATACCGAATATAGCCTTAATATTTGAAAGATTACCTTTAGATCGGGTGGAGTTATAATATACTTGGCCTAGTATATCTATCTAAAGACCTAGATACTCTATACCGATTATATCTATAATAACGACGGCGATATCCTCTATTTCCTTATATATACTTACTTTGATCTTGAACGTACTCGGATATAATATTATTGTCTTAAGCAACTCGTTTCCGATCTAGGAGTAGAATCTATAAGTAGTTTCTAATAGTAAGGTCGTATAGCCTATTATAATCGCCCTAGTAGCCGTAGGAGTTGAAGCGATTTGTTAGAAGGGGAAATTAGTTATATCTTTTTGATCTATTACCGCGATAATAGGAGTAATCTATATTAGGTTGGCGACGAGTATATAGACTAGGTTATATCCTCCTCCTTTTAGGTTAACGGCCGCCGTATTAGCTAGTATATCGAAATCGGGGACCCTACTCGACTCGTCTATTAATTACTACGCCGGTTTAAGATTATCGATAACGATCTATTAAAGCGCCGAGTTTACCGTAGTTACTATACACGCGTAGTAGCTAAGAACGTCCTAGAATACTTCTACTATCTCGGCCGTGAACTAGTCCTATTCTTCGCTAAAGTCCGCGCCGTCCTAGTAGTTCTCTAAGCGTTAAAGAATAGTAGTATACTTATTAGCGGTATCTAGGTACTTGTATAGCGACTTACTATCCAATCTAATATCCTAGTTAACCCAGCCGATACGCTTAAGTGCGCGATAGCCTAATAACTTAGAGTCTAAACCTTACTTTCAGTTTCCGAACTTTTAACGGCGGAGGAAACCTAAAATCTATATATTGGTAGTAGCGAAGCTTATATTAGTATCAATCTTAAAATTATTAATTGGCCGAGTAGACCTATCTACTCGATTTCTACCTATCTAGCGGCGTATCGTCTTCTTCTCGCTCGCCGCCGAGTATATACGGATAACTAGTATTATAGCTAGATCTAGCTTACTACGTTAGTATACTACTTTAATTACCTTTTCAATCTCTTCTAATAGTCGATCCGCGCATGCGTGGGTAGGAGCTATAACGACGCCTATAAGTAGATCGTTTACCTTATATAAGTCGAAGAATAGCGCGAGTAATTAAGTAGCGGTAGAAGTCTTACCGGTACTAGTAGGACCTACGATTACTACGTATTTATTCCGTATACTACGAACTATATCGACAAAAACGGCTTGCTCTGTAGAGAGTATATCCCTAATATATTTAATCGCGTTTTCGACTATATAGGCTGGGTTTTACTTAAGGAGAGGGCCGTATAGATCTAACGACTCGCTATAAGTCAAGTTATTTATCGTAAAGATTTGAATAATACGCTTAGCACGGTCGTAGTCCTCGTATTCTAGCTTATTATATGCCTAACTAAGCTCTGAAATCCTGCCTAGTACGTTATCTATATAGCCGAGGTCCTAAACGCGTTGGACCTAGAACTTAGAAGGCTTTATAGCGCTATAATCGACTCGCTCGCGTATCTCTTCGAAGGATAGCTACTCCTTAGTAGATATTATATCTCCGTCGAATTGCAGCTCGCTGTATACGGGAGTTTTAGGACCGACTTTACTACTATTAATAGTAGTATAATATATTCTACGCCTCTTATAATCTTAAGGGAGACGCGATGGGGCTCGCTTACTCCTAGGATATTAGCGGTTACTACAGCCCTCTACTTAGTATCCGGACTATATAGCTCTATCTCTCCTCCTAATAGTTTAATATATAGCTATATTCCTACCCGGTAGGTAATTAGCGGTTCGCCCGGCGTCCTACCCTTATTATCGAAGTAGTCGGCGACGAAAATATTATTCTCGGTACCCTAGACCTCGTAGACAAAGCCTTCTATTTTATATAACTTACTAATAGGTTCCTTTATAATAGTATATCGTTCTACTTTAGTAGAGCCGAAGATATTAACTAGGCAGTTATCTCGTATAGGGTATACTACTACTCTCTCCTTAACTCGCTCTCGTACTACTATATTAAGCTCGTCGTGAGGGATAGCTTGTTAGCTACGAGTAGTAAAGGGTTTAGCGAAAGCCTATAATACTTCCTCGCTATTAGGACCCCTCCGCTCCTCGTATAGCTCCTACTATCCTTTAATAGGATTATCTATATCCCGGACCAACTTTAGAAGTAGCCTCGATACCTATAAACCGAATATAAGAATATAGGCGGTGAATATACGTATACTATCGTACGTATTTAAATCCTTTAGAGGATCGTATACCTTACGCAATTTCCTAATATTATCGTTCTACTTAGTAGTATTATATACTTGGTCGGTGAATAGGGCTATACCGCGTATATTAGGGTTGGAACTAGTCTCGTCGAGAAAGACGGGGATAATAATATAGAATACCTTATAGTTAGTAACGATTGAATCTGCTTGGCGATAGAAAATTTTATCTATAATATCCGCTAGTAATAGTAGCAAACTTGCGTCGGTAGAATAAACTAGTTTTATATCAATTTCGCGGACAAAGACGTCGCAAGTAGGATGAATTTGATAGTAAGGTCCGACCTTAAAGTCCGTCGCTTATTCTTAGACTAGGACCGAACGGATATTCTCGCCGTTAATATACAAGGATACGGTTTGAAGGGGGGTATTATAATAGGTCCTAGTATTAATATTAACCTTAACCTAGATCGCGGGTCCTTCGTTAGGATCGTAGATAAGCCGGTAGCTAACGGAGCTATTACCGGGTTCGTATATACTTCCTAGGTATCCTCCTAACGTAACTAAACTAGTAACTAACTCTTTACTTAACTCCTATTCACCCGCGATGACTCCGAGGAGGTCGGAAATATAGTTACCCGGTATAATTGCGAAGATATAGTTTTCAAGTATATTAATACGGTACTTCTTCGCGATTATCCGACGTAGCTTATTATATACGTTCTAACCGCTCTAGACGAAGGTCTATAGGATAGGGAGGTTGGCAACTATAGTCGCGATAGTTAGGGGAGTAGGAGGTAGGTTAGGGAGTAGCGAAGCTATACTAAAGATAGTATTAGTTAATCTAAGTATAGTAGGCGAATTAAGTACTAACCTTAGAATACGCGTAGGTTATCTCGACGCGGTAGTAAGTAAGTAGCCTCCCGAGTATTACTAGCGGGGCTTGGAACGACTATCGGAGTTAGTACGGTTGCCTCTCTTACTGCGTAGATACTATACTTACTACCTAGTTATCGTAGTATGAATATTTACTATCTAGGTTTATATTAAGGATACGGTAATACTACTATAGACGTTAGTTAAATTGCTCTAGTACTAGTTACGTATTACTAACGTACTACTAAGCTAGTAGAAGGGAGAGACTCGCGTCTCTAGTTATCGTTACTTAGAACAATATGTATATATATTGGTAGTAAGATAAAGATTAGGTTGAGTTGAAAATAATTATATAGGCGATAGTACGGCGATTAGTTAGTATTTATTATATTGTTAGATCTGGAGTCACGCGTTATATTAAGAGACCCGGCCGTTATATTTAGTCTATCGATTCTAAGTTAGTTTAATACTCGAAGATAAAAGAGACCTACCAAGTCTAAATTAGAGGAATCGAATAAAGAGGCTCGAATTCAATCAATTAGAGCGTAAGAAAATAGAGGGAAGCGTCCGGAAGGGTATAGAGGCACCCGTCGAAATTAGTTAGTCGAAGCTAGATATACTAATCCTTTCGAGTTTGATTTCTATCTCAACTCCTACCCTGCCGTTAAGAGTACTACTCGGCCGGTAATAGAAATCGAGGATCTCGAGTATATATTCGAGACCTTAATACTCTATATCTTCGTTTTCCCGTGAACTCGCTTTCTATATAGTAAATACGTATTAAATATACATATATAGGTTCACGGGGTAGGGAGAGATCTTAATAGTAGACCAAATAGTTTTGCGGTATTAATAATATTAGAGTATCTACGAACGATAGTTCATTCGCTTCGAGAGATAAATAGCTATAAGAAATCAATTAATCGAGTAATATCGCAGCTACCTAAGCTATCTAAGATCGATTATAATATAGATAAATAATAAATCGCAATATTATACTTTCTTCTATTACGAACTAGGTATTATACTAGTAACTTCTTATAATATTTTAGTATAGATCTAAGCTCTTTATATGTTTATATACGCTCCGAGTTCCGACTATAGTATTTTCGCTTAGAAAAGGAGAGAGGGGGGGACGGCGATAACCTATAATATATATACTTAATACTGTCCACTCTTCTCTATCGTTATCGATATATAATAGACGTATATCTATATTATTATTACGCGTCTATTTCGTGGCGACGATCGGATAGGTTGTCTATTTATAAGCAGGCTATAATAATCCGAAGAACTAACGTTGATTCCTCGGTAATAGGGGTGTTAACTCCTCGGTAATAAGGGTAAGTCGAACTCTAACGTTACTCTATTCGGGAAATCTACCGTACTACGTACTTACGGCGTACAAGACGTGTTAACTCTAGCGTAATATATATATTTAAATTCTACTACCTGTATATATCGACCTAACTACTAATATTATCGAAATCGTCTAGCCTGTCCGCCCTGAAAGGATCTTATAAACGGTATTATATAATATCCGCTAATTCACCTCTTATACCCGACGGTAATATAATACCTACCGCGCGGTAGATCGAACGAGAAATACAATATTTGGGATACTAAGATAATAGGAGGATGTAGGATACGGAGTATATCGGTTAAGAGAAGGGTAGAATAGAATACTACGTAGAAAGAGGGTTATAATAGGTAGAATAGCGCCGCCGTAGACGAGATAGCAGGGTGTATTAAGATGCTCGGAAAGAGATAATTAAGAAAGGTAAGATAATAAGGAGAATAGAGATATAGAACTAATAATATAACGCCGGAATATACTAGGGTCGGTATTAGAGGACGAGACCCTAAGTTATATCGAAACGAAAGTATATTAATATAAATTAGTTAGTAAAGCTTGACGAGCAGTCTATATACGGACGAATATACTAGTAGTATTTATATACGGATAGATGCGATCGATTAGTAGGGCTACTAGGTACCTACTTACTATCGAGTTTGAGCTCGCCTAATACTAGGAATAGTTCGATATCGATATTAGATTTTAGTACTAATTAGAGCCGCTCTCTATATAATCATTTATCGATAGAGGTTAGATTAGGGAATGCCGTATATATATACTTAATATTAAAACCTAACTAGGTAATAATAATTGCTCAATACTAGTCTAACAAATTTCAAACTTGCGAGAGTTTTACTTACTATACTATATATTATCAACTCTAACTACTACCCGTATCGCGATCCCGCATATACTTCCGATCAATACTATCGTTACCGCGAACTAAAAGATAGTCTTGTATAGCTTCGCCTCTTACCGTTTCTAAGAGAACTAAATACCCTCGTTAACTACTAAGGCATCTGAACTCTCTATATAAGTTAAGTAATAGACGATTAATTAGTACTACGGCTAATAAGATATAGTAATTCCCCCTACGGCGTCTATAGATATAGCGGTACTAGGAGTAGGTAGCCCCTACGAGCCTAGAGATAGATCGAATTACTACTATAACCCTATATTATATAAGCTTTTATATCCTACGCTTCCTAAGAGTACGACTGCCTTTAATTAGACTACCGAAGATAATAAGTATATAATATAATAGGAGTTCGAAGATAACCCCCTCGAATCTACTATTATACGTAAGCTAAGATTGACTTCGGAAGTATTTAATAAGTTCAAGAAATAATTAGATAATATAGTAACCTAGTACCTCCTCAATATAACCCTAAGTAATTAGTATTTTACTAAGTTTTTATTTAGGTACACGATATATATTATAATATATATAGGATTTAAGGGGCCGCTAGTAACCGACGAGGAAAAGTAGTACTAGATTACTACTACGAAAAGTATCTCTAGGAAGGTCTATCAGGTCCTCTAGGCTTTCGTAAAAAAACGTAAGTCTAGCCTTAGTCGAAACCCTAAACTAACCAACCGACCTAGCGGTTCTATAGCTATAAACGCTTAACCTCTACTTATAAATCGAGCCCCCCTACTAACCAACCGACCCGGCGCTTTTATAGTAATTAACGCTCAATTTCTACCAACTAACCGACCTAGCGCTTTTATAGCGATTAACGCTTAATCTCCGCCTACGCCAACCCTATCCCTTTAATAACCTACGCCGGCAAACCCTCTACCCTAGCCGTTAACCCCTATATTATAGTTATTATCTAGTATCTATCTATAGGTAAGTATGAGAAGCTATACCAAGCGCTAACTCTTCGTTAAAGAACCGTTCCTAACTCTAACTAATACAAATCGCGTTGATCGAAACGGCGGCTATAATAGAGTAGTTTATAGTAGCGGTCGGTCCCAAGGCGAGTTTAGATCAACGAGCGGTTATAGTATAGGTCTAGTACGAATAGAATTATTCAACTTTGGTCAACCGCTAATAACTAATCGTCTAGCGTAATATAGTAGCGGTCGGTCTCAAGGCGAGTTCTAATTAACGAGCGTTTATACTATCGGTCTAGTACTAATAGAACTACTCTACTTTGGTTAACCGCTAATAACTAATCGTCTAGCGCAATATCTACCGAGGAATATTACTACGGGTCCGGGCAACTTTATAGGTAGGGAATCGTCGACGAGCTTAGGACCTAGTCAGGGCTTTAACTTCGGAAATTCTACGAGACGACCTAATCCTAATAGCTAGTTCTTAGTAGAAACTCATCCTCGCCCTAGTACTAATATTGTCTCTATCCCTATTATAGTAGTCTACAGCTAGGAAAGGTTTATAGATTAGGTTAGTACGGATAAGGTTATAAATATATTCGCGTATAATATTATAGGACCTAGACCCCGATATAACCTAACCTATATTTTATTTAATAGCCTTATACGCAAGATCGAAGCGAGTTGGTATATACTAGGCGGTAGCTAACTAGCTGACTCCTATAATATAGATAAGCTCTTACTATAGAATCTACTACCTAATTATAGGTACCGTGATCGCGTAGTTACTATAGAGAATATCGGTATAGCCGCTACGGTAGTATACCGCAACAACGTCTCTCTAATTACGTTCGAAGTATACGTACGATTAGTACTCGAGGACGATTATAACGAGGGAAATATATCTCGTAATAAATTACCGCCGGAGTATCGGGAGTATTTCTACGATAATAACGGTACTCCTCCTTCTAAGCAACCGAAACTCCTATACTAAGGAGGCGGTTCTAGAGCGTCGAATCCGCAGCTCTATTTATACGGAGAAGGAATAACTAATAATCTAGCGATAGGATCTATAGGAGTAGAGTAGAATATTATAGGTAAATAATAACCGCGTCTTAGTCTTAAATATTATATTCTAACTCTAATATAGTCCTTCCTTATTAGACGCCTCTAATAGCTATATACGTATCCTCTACTATTAAAGACCTTATAGGCGTATCTACTCTATCTAACGATATAGACGATAAAGACATAAGCGATCCAATCCAATTAAATAATATTCTCGGAGATAAAGCTATACGTAGTATCCTACCGGTTAGTCCTTCCGCGTTAATAATAGTCCCTAAAGTATAACGAAGGTAGTCTTCTCCTCTATATATCGATAACCCTTCACCTTCGAATAATAGAATACTAAACCTTGGCCTACGCTCCGCCACTTTATCTACCGGCGCTACTCCTAATAAAGGACCCGATACCGCTATTGTGAGCCTACGCAGTTTACCTACGGATAACAAGGTATAGTCGAACGTAACTTTACTATCTAAAGTCGCTACTCTATTTAATTAGGTCGATTCCGACGTCGAGATAGGAGAGACTCGATCTATAGATAATAGTATACGATCGAGGCGACCAAGATTAAAGAGTAGTATAAAGATAGAGTACTAGATTATATAGGTTAGCGAGGACGATTCCAACGTCGAGATAGGAGAGGCTCGATCTATAGATAATAGTATACGATCGAGGCGACTAAGATTGAAGAGTAGTATAAAGATAGGGCGCTAGATTATATATAATAGCGAGGACGATTCCGACCTCCTAGTCGTAAATAATCTATCTACGGATAATAATATACGATCGATACTACTAAGATCTATAAGGGGTATAAAGATAGTATATAAGAGTATAGATAACAACGAGGACGAGGACGAATCCGAACCGGACGAGAAGATAATAGGGCAAGGTAATATCTACCCTACCCTTATAACCGTTAGTAATAACCTTGATACGCTTCTCGCTAGAAATATACTAGACGAGACTAATACCCGAATAGACAAATTCAAGGCGTCGGCTTAAATAATTAAAGGGCTCGACGAGAAGATTAGGGAGTAGAAGGATATTATTCGGTAAGAATATATATCCCTAGAGTTAGTCGAGATAATATATAAACTATTTAGAATTACCGCCGAGGGAATTAGGACGGTCCAATTTCTATAGATATATACCTACCCGAAGAACAAAATCGGTACTACTAGACTATACCTCCACGCGTACTAGGTCTACTAAGTAGTTTGGGAAATAATAACTGTATTTAAGTACGGCTATTCTACTAACTTCTCTAACGTAGGTACTAGTAAGACGTTCGGTACTATACTAAGAGCCTACGTCCGTTATTACCAATTTGTAATAATTAGATACTCGGTAAAGCGAGCTACTAAATATCTCTACTTAAGGAAGGGCTAATCGGGTCGATACCCGTTCTTAGACTCGAAGAAGGCGAAGGAATACTAGCCCTTTACGATCTATATATACGAGGAGGATTGTCCTGAATTCCTATATCTAAACGGATTAGTACTATAAGGCCCGGCGGTCGCCGCTATTATTCCCGCCACCCTTAGATAGTATTGCGACACTTTTAAAAACTTCTTATAGTACGATATTTAAGATAGCCCCCCATCCTATCTCTTACCGTCGATCTACTATACTGCTAGCTAGATTCTATAGGAGTTTCGTATTTGGGAGTAGTTACAACAAGTCTAGTAGAAGAAGATAAGCTTTAATACCGAGTACGACGATAATAATATTATAGGGGAGAAGGACTATACCTACTAGTTCTATATCGCTACGAATTTCACGGTAGAGAGGATAATAGCTAAATAGTTGAATCCCGCTACTAATAGGGGCTTAGGTACTCCCGGTACTATTACTAAGACTAGTCCTACTATAGTTTTTCCCGAAGTAGATATAGGTTCCTTCTAGTCTAGAACTATACTCGTCGGTGTCTTCTTCTTCGATAAATATTATAAGACTATTACGTGGTCGACGTAGATTTATTATACAATTCGTTCTATTATTAAGTAGGGTAGAGGAGATTGCGAGGTTTAGTTTCTTTCCGCTATACTAATTAAGAATAGATTTAGTGACGTCTCCGTTATATTAGAAGCTTACCGAAGAATATAGAAATAGTACTAGAAGGATTATACTATCTCCGGTAATAATAAGACTACTATAGAAGAGATCGGGAATACTCTCTCTATAGAGAAGGAGGCTGAGATTACTAAGGCCTAGGCCGAAACCGTTAGATAGATCGTAAAGAATTAGCTATTTCTACCCCTAGAGATTCTTACCCCGTACGAGGGATTACTTAAGGCGTAGGATCTTGCTATCCTCCCTATATAGCGAGTCGTTCGTAGTAGTACTATAATTTAGGGTAAGCCTATCTTTACTATACCTATATATCAACAAATCTAGGTCGATACTCTACTAGATAATAACTCGACCCTACTTATAAAACGTATATCGAAGAGTTTCGATAAGGACAGGTAGGAGTACTTAAGGGAGAAGGCTAAGAGAGGTAGTAACCTCGCTAATTTCAATCGTAAGTACTCGGAGAAACGCGTAGTTACTATCTTCCTAGGTATACTCGACTTAAAGAGGGATTATAGTATTTACAAGACGTAGATATAGGATAGTAACTATAAGAAGGATATAGACTTATTTAACAAAGGGGAGGAGACTCTTCTATAGATAACGCCTAGTATACTAGACCATGTCTACTTAACTACGAAACGAGTCTATCTAATAATCGACGAGATCTGCCGCTTCCGTATAGATTGGGTAGCAAATAACCCTAATTAGCTTTGTCCCAAAGTAGTATTTACGAGTAAGAAACCGATTACTATCCTATTCGTAGCCGTTATACTAAGGGCTAAGGTAAAGGAGTTTCCCTTACTAGGTTATACCGCTATCTATACTAGCAAGCAGAGCTAGAAGGATAGAGAAGCGTTAATCTATAACTTCTAGCGCGTTAGAGAGTCGACGGCCGATAACACGACCAAAAAGCGAAGTAAGAAGGCCAACGGAGGCGATAAGGTCTAGAATCTCGGAATAATAATTAGTATAGCCGGTATCGGAATTGAGATAACTATAGCCGGCCAAGTCTTCGTATTCGAACTATAATATAACGAGGCGGATAATATACAATTCGTCGGTCGTATAGTTAGGTATAGCTAGATAATAATAGTAGTAATCTAGTTCTTCTACTATAGTAACGCTATTATAAAATAGGAGACGAAGATTAGTAGCGATACGTCTATTAAGTATACGGTAAACGGCGATAGAGAGGATAAGGCTAAGGCCGATAAAGCGCGTAGGATTCGTCGTTAAGCTACTATTGAAGCTACTAGAGGAGGTAATATTATTACTATTATGAATTAGGATAGTAGGGAAGATTTTAACCAAATAGATAAATAGACTACGATATAGGAAGTAGGTTACTATATTACGCACGTACTTAATTACCGGCAAATTAGAGGGAAAATGTCAGGATCTATAACCTATTCTAGACTCCGGGACTAGTTAGATATAGGTTAGATACTAGTCCGGTACTAAGCTAGGTTACGTACTAAGGCACGTACAGCCTTAGCTTCGTATACGTAGATATCTTATTACTTAGACGTAGGAGAGATTCCTCTCTAGCGTTTACTCTAAATATATATATTTGATCCCCTTTCTCTCCTAATACGTCTATCCCTATAGTACTACTACGTATCCTTATATTATAAACGCTCTACCCCTTAAGGGAGTATACTACGTCGGTACTATTAGAGATCGGACCTTCCCCTAAACGATTATAGGACCCAAGACACGCAACTAGAGCGTGGAAACTAGTAACAACGTTACTAATCTAGAAGCTAATACGTAGTAGTAGCTAGAGGATAAAGCGGCCTCCTATAAGGACCTACTAGTTATTAACGAGGACGCCGATTCCAAGTTAGTTATTCCGGCTACTCCCAAGACGCTATCTAAGGATATAGTAGGGAATAACCTAGAGTCGATAGCTCGGAGGGCTAAGCTAGAAGCTTAGCTAAAGATCGTAACCTTATAGGTCCGTCTTAAGGAAGCTAAGCTAGTCCTAGCCGCTACTAGTAGCGTAGAACTAGCTAAGAAGAGCTATAAGGGCAATTCTTAGCTCCCGAAGTCCTACTACCCGATACCTCCGAAGTATAAAGGCGATAATATAGCTAGATACAAGGTGTTCCTCTATAAGTTAAGTAAGTACTTCGCGGAGTATCCGTAGCAGTACGAGGGCAACGTATCTAAGGTAGACGTAGATAGAGTTAGACTAGTAGAAGCTCTCCTCGATAGACTACTAGTCTAGTTATAGATAAGTTTCTAGTCGGCCCGTAAGGGCAACGTTACCTAGGAGGAGTTTAGTACCTAGTACTTAGATTAAGTTGAGGATCCAATCAAGAGGTAGAATAAGGCGGGAGAGAACTTCTAGATGGTAAAGTAGTTACCGGGCTAGAGCGTCTCCGCCTTCGCTTAGTATCTAGAGGCCTATCTAACTAAGACTAGTATAGTAGCTAAGCTGCCTAAACCTTAGAAATACTACGTATTGCTTTTTAAGGTTGAAGCCTCTCTTTGTAAGGTATTCTAGATACGTATACCTAACCGCATAGCGCTAGATACCTTAAAGAAGACGCTTAAATAGCTTTAGTTAGCTAAGTCCTCTAGGGTTAGTATTCCTACGACTAGTAATAAGTAGTTCTCCGCCTCCCGCTCTAGTAGCAAGTCTAGCGAGAAGCGCCGCCGCCGCGTCAATACGTAGGGTAAAGGGTAGCCTACTTCGAAGATATCGAAGCCTACTAACCCCTAGGGCTCTAGTTCCTCTAGTATAGCCAAGGGCGGAGTAATACCAGGAGGTTACTAGACCTATAGCTCGACGAGCTACAAGTCCTATAGTTACCCGAACCCTAAGGGTGCTACGAGTACGCCGGGAAAAGAGTAGGCCTAATAGACCTCGTAAGCGTATATACTATCGGGCTAAGTAGGAAGTCTAGGGATTCTAACCTTAGGGTCCTAGCTAAGTATCGGTAAGCCGGTCGTAAAGACGTAGAGCCCGCTCTAGTAGATACTAGAGTACCTATTAACCTAATCTCCTAAGATCTTATAGTACTCTAGGGATTAAAAGACCTAAGGCCTCTATCGGATATATAGTTATTAATCGAGGGCAAACCCCTAGCCGTCTACGGAGAGTATACGGTACAGCTAGAGGTATAAGATACGCTTAGCGAATAGAGGTAGTAAGAAGTTATCTTAGTTACCGCGAATATCGCCGGGTACCGCCTACTACTAGGGAGTCCCTAGTATAAGCTCGTAGAACCGGTTCTTAATTGGAGAACCGACCCTATAAGCTTTACGTACCCTAGTAAGGGTAGTATTATAGATAATCTACCCAAGAATTAGGAGATTATATCCGCCAAGTCTATAGCGAAAGTCCTAAAGCGGAGCGCTAAGGACAAGATCTATAGTTATCTAATATAGATTTAGACCACGAAACCCTCTACTATAGGTAAGGTTTACGGCGGAGTTAACCTAATAGATATCCGAGCGTACAAAGAGTACGGCTTAGTATTTAGCGAAGAAGACTCCGAGATCCTACCTAAGCGTATAGATTAGGACTATAAGATTAATACCGGAGAGTCCCCGGTACCGTTTAGGCTACTATATAACCTCTCGGAGCTAGAGCTTAAGGCTTTGAGAGAGTACCTTAAGGAGTACCTAAAGAAAGGCTGGATACGCCCCTTAAAGAGCTTAGTAGGAGCACCTATTATCTTCGTACCGAAGAAGGACGGGAGCCTACGCCTATATATCGACTATCGGGGTCTAAATAAGGTAATAAGGAAGAACCGATACCTATTACCCCTTATTTTAGAGATAATTAATAGGGTTAGCGGTATAGCCGTCTTCTCTAAGATAGATCTACGGGATACGTTCAATCGTATTAGGATTAAAGAGGGCTACGAGTAGAAGACTACCTTCCGGACTTACTATAGACTCTTTGAATATAACGTTATACTATTCGGGCTAACGAACGCCCTAGCTACCTTTTAGGTATATATTAACAATACGCTAATAGGGTTAGTAGATATAATCTACGTAGTATTTATTAATAATATCCTAATCTTCTTTACGGAAGAAAAGGACTACAAGAGAGACGTCTATCGGGTACTAGAGAGGCTATAGTAGTACCGCCTGTACGCTAAGCTCTCTAAATATAACTTCCACGTCAAGGAAGTAGACTTTCTTAGGTATATTCTAAGTACTAATAGTATAAGTATAGAGAAGAGTCGTGTTACGGCTATTAATAAATAGCCGGTACTAAGAAACTATAAGGATATATAGGTTTTCCTAGGAACCACGAACTTCTACCGACGGTTTATCGATAGCTACTCGAGGGTAGCCAAGGGTCTAATAGACTTATTAATTAGTAGTACTAATAGAAAGAACTTCCCCTAGTAGCTATAGAATAATATAGCTACTACCTCCTTTAAGGAACTAAAGCGCTCCTTTACCTACGCTCCTATACTCCGACACTTCGATATCTCGCGGCCACGCCGAATAGAGACTAATACGTTGGGGTAGGCGGTAAGTATAGTATTTTCGTAGAAGTTCCCGGACGGTATTAGCTAGCTATAGTATCTAGTAGTATTCTAGTCTCGTATGATGACTCCTATAGAAACATAGTATAATATATACGACTAAGAATTGCTCGCAATTATAAAGGGTTTCGAGGAATACCGATACTTCCTCGTAGGTAGAGCGGAGCCTATAGAGGTCCTCTCCGACTATAATAACTTAATCTAGTTTATATCTACTAAGAAATTGATATCTAGATAAGTACGTTAGGTATAAGCCTTGTCCAAATATAACTTTGTTATTATATATCGTCCCGGTAAGCTTAACCCGGCTAACGGGTTTAGTCGGCGCCTAGATTATATAACCGAAGGAAAGTTAGTTAATTCTCCTTTGATAATACTCCTGATATTATAGGAGAAGCTCCGTAATTCGGTCGTAGTAAGGTCTAACTACGGTATCGGCGTAGCCTATATCTAGTTAGAGCTAAAGTTCCTAAGGAGCTTAATCGGGCTATACGTTTCTCGAAACGTTGTCACTTCAATCGGGGCGAAGGTAAGGGCCGAGACCGTCTAGATATCCCCGAGTATCGAAGTTAGCGAAGTCGAGGATAGCTTAGGAAGTTATTCCTTAGACGAGGAGGAGGCTCCGGCCCCTTATAGAGACCCGCTAGGTTTCGTAGATCGTTCCTAGTATAGGACGCTAGTAGGACTAGTATTCGTATACCTTAAGAGTAGCGACGTATATAATAATACGCCTAAGACAATAGTAGACCTACTTAAGAAAATTCAGTTAAATAACCCTTAGGTTTAGAAGAAAGCCTAGGCGGAGTATACGGAACGTGACCCTACTAGGACGTTATAGAAGCCTTAGGTTATAGATAGCTACGGCGTTCTAACGTTTAAAGGAGTATATTTTGTTCCGAAGGATCTTACCGTAAGGGTATAGATCCTACGTACTTACTATAATAACCCCGCTATAGGCGGATATTTAGGGTTTAAACCTACCTTAACTAATATTAGGCGTTAATATACTTGGCCCACATTACTTAAGGATATAAAGGCGTACTACCGCGACTACGATATCTATTAGAGGTCGCGGATTGTACGGTACGCTTCGTATAGGAAACTAAAGTTACTTCCTCTTCCTACGCGGCTAATATAGGAATTCTCGATAGACTTTATTACAGAACTACTACCGGTACTACTAAGAAATACCGTTATTAATACCTTACTAGTAATTATCGATCGGTATACGAAATAGGCATAGTACTATATAATTTCGAAGTATACTAATACCTCGGAGCTTACGAAGCTCTAGGTAGACCAGCTAGGCGTCTATAGAACGCTACTAGATATTATATTAGACCGCGGTCCTATATTCACCTCCAAATTTTAGTCGGTATTTTGCCGATATATAAGGACTACGCTTAGGCTTAGTACCGCCTTCTACCCGTAAACTAACGGACAAACGGAAAGGCAAAATCAGAATTTAGAATATTTTCTAAGGTACTATATTAGTTATCGGATAGATAACTAGCCGTACTAGCTATAGATAGCGGCTAATATATATAACTAGGCAGAGCACAGCTCTATTTAGAGATCTCTATATAAGGCTCTCTATAGGTACTACCTAGAGGATAACTAGTCAGTCGCGGATAAGCCCGCTAGTAGTATTCCTAATATAACGGTACGTATAGAAGAAATTCTAGAAATACGTACCGAACTAGCTAAGTCCGTCCGCGATACTATAGAGGCTTCGGCGGTACAGGCTAATAAGAAGAGGATTAATAAGTTATACTACGTTAGTAATTTAGTCCTACTATCTTCAAAGAATATCAAGTTAAAACAGATTAAAAAGAAACTTAATTTCCGCTACCTTAGACCATTCGAGGTACTTAAGATTATCGGAACTTTGGCCTATAAACTAAAGCTTCTACTAGTATACCCGATTTATAACGTATTTTATATTTCCCTACTAGAGCCTTATCTAGTACGGCTAGGTATTTCCCCGCCGGATCCGCAGGAGATCGAAGGGTAGGTAGAATAAAATATCGAGAAGGTTCTTAACGTTCGTATACGCCGGAATAAAAATGAATTCCTAGTAGTATAGGAAGGCTAGACGCCGGTCTATAATAGCTAGGAGCTAGCGGACTATCTCGTAAATTATAGTAAGGCAATTCGGGATTTCGAGGAAGCTCGAAAAGCCTTACAGATCGAGTAGTAGAAACTATAGCTAGCTAAGAAAGCCCCGAAAAAGGGGTAGAAAACCTCTATAAGAGGTAGGTAAAGAAGATCTAGGAGAAGTAAAAAGTAAGTTTACTTCTATAATATAGCGTATTCCGTATCGCGATATCTCCTAGGCCGGGGAGGCGTCTACGATAGCTATAAGTAACTAAGTCGTAGGAAAATTCTACGGAATTCCTAAGTTAGTATAATTTATTAATAGGGTACTATTAAATCTTAACTTTCTATAAACCTAGCCAAGCCAACTCTTTCATTCCGCTCCCTACGTGGAGAAGATACTATATACGGAAATTAAGACTTTCCGAACGTAAGTATACGGTATAAAGTATAAGATTAAAACGAATTCTAAGATTAAGGTACGGACCTTAATAGAGAATAAAGCTACGTATATAGATAGTATAAAACAGGACCCAGATCTACTTCGGCACGTTTCTAAGGGATACTAGCGCTAAAAAGTCCCGTCTAAGGGCCGAAGTAGTTTTCGACAAGTAAAATTCCTATATACTAATCTAAAACCTAGGTATATAAAGTGCGTAATCGAAGAGTAATTCGAGACTAGAGGGATAGTAGTAGGTAAGAAATAGTCACGTCTTTTTAGAAAGATAAGATTACGGTTAGGAAGTAAGGTAGAAGAAAGCTATAAAATTTAAGGGCCTAGTACTTATAGAGCCGGGCCGAGGTCGGAGACTAGATACGACGCGACTATAGTATAAAACAAAGAAGAAGAAAAGACTACTCAAACCCTAATAAAAGAATACTAGATATTCAAACTCTCTACTACGTAGATATATACTCGTTATTATCCCCGGCCCTCTTAGTCTTAGATCCCGTAGACTTCTCGGACGGTATAGCCTCCTCTTACCTTAGAAATAAAGCCTAGGTCGGGTAGATACCTCTCCTACTATTGTACCGCTCCTAAATAAAGTCGATATACTCGGAGATTATATCCAAGTCAAGGGTAAACTCGGAACTAACGGTGAAGGTAGTATACTTACTATAAAAAAATTAGCTATAGTAGTAGAATAGAATTTGAATAAAAGAATATACGTTGCGGTATAGAGGCGGCTAAGGTTATAAAGGGTAGCGATAATACGGTCAGCTACTATTAAAAGAACCTCCTTAGACTACGAAAGGTTAACCTTAGGTACGGCCTGCTTATCCTAAGTACGGGCGGCGAGGTACTACTAGTATATAGCTTCGGTACTAGCTCGTATAATCAAAGTATTACTACCAAAAGTATTACCAATGCGAATAGCGCGGAGATAGGACTTATAGTAGCGCTTAGTAGTATCTACAAAGTCGGAGAATCAATACTCGACCTAAGAAAAAGATTATTAGAAAAAAGAGAAGTTCTTAGATAGGAATAGCAAACTTATACGGTCGTAACGTTGACCCTTTTTAGTATAGATACTATAAGCCGTAGCTACGGGTATCTTGCTACCAATCTTATACCGATTTACCAAAGTATTTTCACGCGTATCTACGGCTTTGTCCCCCGGGGTCTTTATTATACTACTTGCCTATAGGGCTATATATGTATAGTATATACGACTAGTTATCTTACTATCTACGGACGCGACGACTTCGGGAACGGGGGTACGAGTTGGGGGTACTATAGTAAAGGGTATAGCGCGAGATAGATAGTTTATAAGGAAGAAGAAGAAGTTAATATTAGTTTAATAAAACGAAAT
>QWZN01000322.1:0-21714 GCA_003693225.1 Venturia aucupariae | reverse complement strand
CTAGGTTAAGTAAAAACTAGTAAGGAATATTAAAATCGTAGTCCGCTATAGCTATAGCTACGTAATATCGTTATAAATCTATACTACCTTCGTTTCTATACCTATAGATAACTTCAAAGTATTAAGAGTTGACTTATAATTATAGCTATCTCTTACGAGTTTATTTTTTAGGTTACCCAACTTAGCCTTAATACTTTTAAATACCGTATTAAGATACGTAATCCTCTTATTAGTTAATCTTAAGCCTATCTAGCTTAGCGGTAATAATATTAACTTTGCGAGTTCCTTTTTTAGGTTACCTAACTCAGCCTTAATACTTTTAAATACCGCGACAAGATACGTAATTATTGGTTAATCTTAAGCGTATCTAGCTTAGCGGTAATACTATTAACTTTACTACTTCTATATCAAGATTATCGATATCTATCTAAACTTTCTATATTAAAAATTGTAGTCCGCTATAGCTATAGCTACGTAACCCGAGCTAGGATATATATTCTAGTAAGGGATATTTTCCGGCAATTCTATTATATAAGTTCCGTAATTATATTTGAATCGGTCGCAACTCGTCGCTATTACGTTATATAATATTTCCTATTTGGTTAGGAGGATAAGATATACCGTTCTAAGTTGGAGTTACGATATTTTATAAAGGCTAAAGGATAAGAAATACCGTTCTAAGTCGGAATTCGACTAACTAGACGTAAAGATTAGACGCTTACTAAAGGTACGTAGCTTACTATTAGTACGCTACAACCCAAACTATATTTTACGTTATACTACGAGATATTCTCGCTAAAGGTACGTAGCTCGCTATTAGTACGCCGCAACCTAAACTATATTTCGTATTGTACTATAAGATATTATCTATTAAGTAATATTAACCCTAGGAATTATATCGAGGAATTATTATATTTACGTATAATTCGATCTTAGCTTACTATAGTTACGTAGAATAAGATTCCAATTTAGGTTTGGCGGTACCAACGTATAGTAACCGCACGAGTATAGGAGTATATTTTATAGCTAGATATCTATCTAATACCCCCCGAACCCTATACCTATATAATATTAGATCGAATATTAGACTATTATATCTAGCCCTACCCGATCGCCGTTTATTATTATAATATAAACGCGATTATATATAATATAGAGAGGGGCTATAACAGGACTACGCCCGCAACGCGCCGTCTAAGTAGATTAAAGAAGAACGCGTATATAGTAGATCGCGAAGAATATACGATTGCCCGGCATTTATTAAATATTATTTACCCTATTATCTATCTACGATTGCCTAGTATTCATTCAATATTATTCACCCTATTACCTATTTATTTGCCGTTGTTACGTAGCTATTCGCCTAGCGTATTTAAGTAGTATAGTTGTTTACTATAACGAGTATTACTACCTAGTATTTCACGCGATTAAGCGAGTACAAGGTTATCGTATATAAAGAATACAAGTATACGGTATAGCCGTAAGAGGTAGACGGGTATTTGGGTAGAAAGTACTATAAGATTAGGAAGGAGGAGCAACTATCGGTAAAAGAGGTAATAGATTCAACGTAGCGAGGATTGATTATAGATCCCGAGCAATTTATAGTACCCGCCGAAGTAGAAGAGCCTATACGCGAATTACTATTATATAAAGGTTAGATATACAAGTTAGAGGGCGGGAGATATAGGTAGATATATACTAATAGAGAAGCGTTAAGAGCATATTAGCGGAAAGCGCACGGGTAGAGGATATTAGTAAATAAAAAGGAGGGAGGGCGTATAAATTATAGGGAGAAGAAGGTAGTAGATAGGCGATTTAACTAGGTATATAAGCGCGTCTAGTACTAGCGATTTTTCCCTAACCGATATAGATCTAAGTATTTCTATATCGTATAGTAGACGCCCGCCAAGGACAGCAAAGGAATTAGCCGGTAGAAGAGAATTAAGCGCGAGATTAATAAGAAATTCAACGCGATTTAGGAAGAAGCTAAGAAGACTATCTAAGGTAGTAAGTAGGATAAAATAAACCTATAGTTATAGTAGATAGGGTAGGTAAAGTATTTAGAGGGATATAGTAGGGAAGAGTTATTAGTATTAGTAGAGAAACTAGGTAGTAACCTAGAAAAGGAAGAGAGGTTCGAAGAGGTAGTTTAGAGAGTAGTAGAAAAGATAGTAAGTACTAGCTAGTATACGGTATCTACGGCGGGTATTTTTATTCGTATAGAGGTTATCTATATAGAGCTATATCAAACCTAGTATAAGCCGTTGGAGACGTATTAGGACCCGGAGTCTATTAATAAGCGTATAGCGCTATAGTAGTAGATAATAATATTTTTTTATAGGAGCTAGCGCAAGCCGGATTAGAAAGTACCGCCGTATACGTTTATAAGAGGGTAAAGGGTAGCGTAGAAGTAGTTAGTTAAGAAAGTAGAGATAGAAATAGAGAGAGAAGGGGGAGAAGAGGAAGACAAGAAAGAAGAAGAGGAGAAGATAATAGGAGTATAGTAGATATATTTAATATTTTATATTATATTATTAAACTAGTAGATCTAGTATAGCGAGTATAAGAGCGCGTTAGTATATATATTAGCCGTATTAGGGTTAAATAAGAGTAGATAGAGAGAGCTAGATTCGTACCCGCCTATATTATCGAGCGTAATCAAGTACGCGTAGTTTATAGTAATATAGAAGGTAGCGAATATAGCTAGATTAGGAGAGAGTAAGGTATATCCTATTATCGACGTAATAGAACTCGATAGTAATAGTAGGTATAGAAGTAATAGAGACGGTAGCCTACTAAGTAGTCTATTATAGTCCTAGTACGTATATATCCTATCGTCCGCCCTAGCCCGGTAAGTAATATTAAAAGCGTATAGTTATTTATTTTAGGTTGAGAAGATAACGAGCGGGTTTATAGTATAGAGAAGCCGAAGCCCGATATAGTAGATATTAGATTTACGAACGTACGGATTAAAGATCTATTATAATACGACGAGCCGCGGCTACGTTAAGTAGTCCTTACCTAGGAAACCTATTAGGGTTAGACTAATATAGGGTATTTTATAATATTTTTTTATATTTTTATACTTAGAGAGACCCTCTATTCACTTAATTCGGCTTAGGAATAGAAAAATATAGC
Organism: Venturia aucupariae; assembly: GCA_003693225.1. NCBI lineage: Eukaryota > Fungi > Ascomycota > Dothideomycetes > Venturiales > Venturiaceae > Venturia > Venturia aucupariae. Next base: position 18,576 of record QWZN01000322.1, on the reverse strand, counting down.
TATATATTCTATTATTATTATAGTTATAGACTCTACTAACCTATATCTATTACGATAGAGAATCTTAGGTCTTAGGTCGCCGTTGTTAAAAAGTTAAGATTTTAGAATTTTTACTAAAATATTTCCTATAACTCAACTGCAGGAAAGAATAGGGGAAATTTTTTTTCGATTATTAGAGTAGATATTAGCTTCTAAGGCTACTAGAAATATTAATAACGCGTTTCTAAGCCTAACTTAGTCTTTTAAAAGATTTTCTTTTTTTAGTACTAAAATATTTCCTACAACTTAACTACAGGAAAGAATAGAGGAAATTTTTTTTCGATTATTAGAGTAGATATTAGCTTCTAAGGCTACTAGAAGCGTTAATAAGGCGTTTCTAAGCCTAACTTAGTCTTTTAAAAGATTTTCTTTTTTTAGTACTAAAATGTTTCCTACAACTCAACTGTAGGAAAGAATAGGGGAATTTTTTTTTTGATTATTAGAGTAGATATTAGCTTCTAAAGCTACTAGAAGCGTTAATAAGGCGTTTCTAAGCCTAACTTAGTCTTTTAAAAGATTTTATTTTTTTAGTACTAAAATGTTTCCTGCAACTCAACTATAGCGTCGGGAAAAGTGCGCTAGGAATAATCTAGGAATAATCTAGGAATAATCTAGGAATAATCTAGGAATAATCTAGGAATAATCTAGGAATAATCTAGGAATAATCTAGGAATAATCTAGGAGTAGTAGGAATAGTAGGAATAGTAGGAATAATCTAGGAATAAACTAGGAATACTAGAAATAATCTAGGAGTACTAGGAATAAACTAGGAGTACTAGGAATAATCTAGGAGCTATAGTAATCGTAGGAATACTACTTCTTTAAGGCGCCCTATCCGCGCCTACTTTATAGCTTTCTATCGCTATTGCGTAAACTAACTACCTATAACCTCGATCTCCTTATTTTATCTTTACTTATTCCAAGTTAAACCTTACTATATTACTATATACTGTAGTTGCGCTATCTCTTTATCGCATGCTATATATCCGCCCGCGGTTAGAGAACGCCCCCCGCTATTCGTAAATTATTACCGTCCCTAACAGTAGAATAGAAAAAATTACTACTAGAATAAAGTTATTTATATCTCTAAACGATATATTTTTGACTAGCTCTATTTAATTATAGTTACTTATAGTAAAACCCGAGTATAGATAGATATATCTATTATACTCGCACGCATTTATAAGCGGCTTATTTTGTTGTCTTTTTTACCTCAATCCTTCGATTACTATACCTCCCCTAGGCAATCCTACACGTATAATCCTTATCTATATATCTTAGCTAACCCCTAATCAATTCTATCCTTTACGCGTATACCGTTAGACCCCCTCTAGATTGTTTAACGTATTCTTTAGATCGTCCGCCCGCTAGTATATATACTTAATCTCTTATACCTCGTAGAATATAAAGTACCTATACCTCGGGTCCTTTTTTATAGCGAATATTACTACCAAAGTTAGCTATTAGTCTCCGTAGAGGTATTGAAATACTTACGTATCTTAATTACTTCGTATAGCTAGAGAAATACCTTCTCCACCTTCTTCTCTACTAGCCTACCTCCTACCGGAGTCTATATATCCTTAACCCTAATATCCGACTACTTCGTAATAATAACAGACCTTATAGACTATTAGTAATATAGGTAAGGGTTGCTATTTAGGTAGTACTCGCGATCTTACTCCTATATTAGACGCTTATAGAATTGTATTAGACCCTAGCCTACCGTTTTATATACTCTGCCATCGGGTTAGCGATAAAGTATATCGTCTACGTGTTTAATACCAATATAGAGTAGCTCGGCCATTTTACCGCGATTAGTAGTAAACTGAGTATCTCGAAGTTCTAGGCTAGGAGAGTTTATATCTAGCCTCTTAGCGCATTCGATACTATCGAGGTATCCCTGTATATTACTGCTAGATACCTACTCCGCGAGGTCGATATTGACCTTATCGTTCTTACGCCTACTCTATTTGATACCGTTGCTACCCTCTACTCCAATATCGTTCTAGTTGCTTAAATCTACCAACTACTTAATCTAATCGGCGTAAAGTTCGCTATATAGGATACTATTATATATATAGTCCTCGTCGGTTACTACGGAACTATCTATCGAACTAGTACTACTATAGGTATTGTATATATAGTCCTTCTCTATTACTACGGAACTATCTATTAAACTAGTACTACCGTAGGTAGATACTACTAGAGACGGCTATTCCTCTACCTTGACCTAGGATACTAGGGTCGTATTTATTCCGGTATTCTATAATAATAGCGACTTGGGTTTGGAAGAGCTACTACTCCGCTAGCTTAAGAACAATTCGACCCCCTCGGCGTTAGGGTTCTATATATTAACTCCGGGTATTAGTATATCTAGGTCAGTCGAACCTTTATTATCTACTATTATATCCGTCTCCGCGTCTAGTATATCTAGGTTAGTCGAACCTTTATTATCTACTTTCGTATTCGTCTCCGCGTCTATACGCTAGTCGCGTATAACCCTCGTAATCAAGGGTAGTATAATTTCCCCCTCCTTCTACAATATAGGAAGTACGAAGTAGTAAGTAATTTAACCCTCGAATACAATATCGCCGACGTAGATATAGATACCCTAACTATTAGTATAAAAGTCTCCTATCCTTAATCGATCTTCGTATTTATAAACCTACCCCGCATACGTAGTATTAACGGGAGATTTTAAAGTTGTAGTAGAAAGGACGTTTTCAATTTTACCGCCAAATTCCTTACTATTATAAATTGGTCCGTACTCTACGAACTATTTATCGAAGTCCTTGCGAGTAAGCTATCCTATCTATAAACCGTAATCAAAGTATACGGGGATACGAATACTATATAGTAAAGGTTTATTCCTAATAATTGGGAGCTACTAATAATCCGTTAGTAATCCTACTATTAACGTCGTCAAGATCGACTTATATTTACCGTTATACCGTCGCGGCTAGGAAAGCTCGCTATTACTATTTGTTAGTTAGTAGTAGTAAATTGTTCGATATTTGATTAGTAATAGTCTCGCGATATAGTTGTATTAATAGTAAAGTAAGGGAGAACAAATATATTAGGTATATATAGTAGTATTATATCGACAACTCTATATTACGTGACCCCCTTAATAGTATTCTTTACTAGTATATCCAACCGTATTTGAATACGGGTTACCTCCGCGTTTGAAGATATAAGGCTTATCCCGTAATAGAAATACTAAACTAATATAACCAATCCTTACTTACCTTATCCTACTACTACTATACCCCCTCTATCCTCTTCTTATTATCTCTATTCTTTTACCCTACTTCTCCTACGCGCCCTAATCTTCCTCCTCTAATAGAGACTACTCGTCCCTATCTTCCCTATCTATTATATCCTCGTTTTCGCTATCCTCGATAGCTTCCGCCAACGCTTTAGTTACTACTACCTCTACTAACCGAGCCGTTACTAATAGCCTTTTACCCTTATTCTCTATCCTCGTTACCCTTGCCTTACCGGCCTTTACCGCCCTTATATTCTTTAGAGGTCTCTAGTCGCTATCCTATACTTCTTTAAACCTTTGGATTGTATCTATAGGTTTCTCCTCGAAGTCGTTCTAGTAAATAGCGTTGAAGTCCTCCTACAAAGTATAAGAATTTAGGTATAGGATATTCGTATATCCTCCTCCTCCCCTCTTCTCCTAGGGTATCTTGCCGGCTATAACGTGAACCCCCCTAATAATATAATCCACGCTGTATATTATATCCGATTGCAATCGATTCGGCCTCGTTAATATAGAGGAGGGTTTGGGTAGTAGTTTAATAAGACTATAAAAGTCCCTAGATCCGGCTCGGCGGTTACTAGATCCCTTATCGTTGCGGCCCCCTAGCTTTGGGTTGAGAATCGTTGCGACAATACCTCTATACTTATATAGTAACCCGTTCTTGTTAATACTCTCCTCGTCTCTTACCGTTAGGATTAGTAGTAGCTACCTAACCCGTAGCCCTTTTATATCGCTCGACTCCTCGCCCCTACGTAGTATATTAATACTATTACTATTATTTATACTCCTCTTCTTCGAGATCGCCGTCTCCTTTAGGAGTATAAAGTCCCTCCTCTAGGCTCTTCGATTTTACTAGTTCGGTATATATCTTACCCTATCTATATTGACTTTAGTTATATTTTCCGGGTCCTTCCTCTTTAACCTCGGTACGTTAATACTAGGGTAAATCTGTATTAATAGTCGTCTTAGGTTGATCGAGCGAGCCTTAGAGAGTAGATCGTATTACCTCTTTCTATTCTCGTCTCTAGTAATCTTCCTCCTCTCGTCCGCGACGAAAGAACCTACGATATCTATTAGCCCGGCTATATCGATAACCTTCGCGAGGGTAGTAAGTTTAATCTATTTAGTACTATTCCTTACTATTCTAAAACGAGGGTACTTATTATTATTCTATCTAGCGAGCGCGTCGAGCTATTTATTAATTAATTTCGGTCTAGTAAAGCTTATAGGCTCTCTAGTATCCTCGTTAAGTATTACGTCGTCCTGTTTGCCTCCGTATATTATTTTTACCGCCAATTCCCCCTTCTATTCCGTTATTAGGTTATCGTATCTAATCTAGAAGTCCCTATAGTTATATACTATTAGCTAGGATAGTAAAGTCTCACGTTTATTAGTCCGGTTAACAAATATCTTTAGGTCTATCTTATACTATCCCTCCCTATATTTAGTAGAATATGTTATAGGCGCCCCGAAACGTTAAATTTGCTCTACGTAGTACGTAAGAGTATACTATTTAGGGAACTACTAGTTCTTCCTTGTTTAAAGACCAAACAAATCTTTAAGTTCGTCTATTACTATTAGAGCTACCTCGATATAGCCTAGTATATCTTCGTCTATACTACGGTATAATAATATAATTGTTAGATTAGCTATAGCTTTGTACTAGCGCAGTAACTAAGGATTTGTCTTTTCTAATAGTAGTACTAGTACGGGAATTAGTAGTCGTACTATAGTCTTCGATTCGTCCCCTAACTATTGCTTTATCTCGACCGGGCCTAATCTATTAAATAACTTTAAATCGAAGAAGGGGTTGTAGTCTTTAAACGCTTTATTAAACTACGTTACCGTACTCTTTCTCTTACCGTAAAGGCCTACGATATCTATACTACTCTTCTCTAGTTCTAGATTTACCTTTAATACTATCCGTTTCACTAGGCCTTAGTATACCTAGTATAGCAAATCCACTACTATCGACTCGTATATATTAAATAAATAGTAGTCCTAGGCGAAACTCTTATGCGGGTTTACCTACTTATTAGAAGCTTTAAGGATAGCCTTATCTATCGCGAGTCGGACGCTATTTTTTATACTTTAATATATTCTCTTTGGCTAAGGAGGGCCGCCAGATTTCGAGGTATCTCTATTAGTAAATAATCGATCCCTCGCTTCCGCGGGCACCGTGTATATTAGATATACCTAGCCGTATTTAACGCTAGTAGCCGTGTATTACTCTAGGTAGTCTAAATTTATTATTGAAATAATAGGGTAGTAGTTCCTAACCCTATTATTAGAGTATAGGATCTCTATTCCGTTCCTTAAGACGTCTAGTAATTCTATAATCTATATTATTCTACTATTAGACTAGCCGTAACTGAACTACTTACCTTTGGTAAGACCTACTACTACCTCGTACTAATCCGCTAGATTGGATTCTATATTAAATAATCCAAGTAGAACGTGGCTTAGTCCCCTAGAATGTCGGATTTTACTCGGTAGATTCCCAATTGATATATATACCGGCCATGCCTTTTGATCCCCTTAGTAATACGTTAATTGTATCGTATTACTTTATATAATCAACGGTATAATAGTCGCCCCTTCTAGAAGTTGATTCTAAGTTTCCTACTACTAGTCAGCCGTATATAGATTGGTATATACCCGTTTGTACTGCTTATTCTATTTTCGTACTAGCTTATATATTATATAGTTCTTGTACGGCTTAAATACTATAATAAAACGTAGGTATTCTATAATACTTCTCTTATATAATATTCCCCTACCTAACCTTAACTCTTCCTAGTCGAACGCCCCCTACTCTTCGAAGTCGATACCTATACCTTTCGCGTTAATAATAGACGTGTCCGTATATATCCGTTTCCTACCCTATTAACTACTTGGAAGGTTAGAAAGTCCTTTATACTACTAGTCTACGTTTTTAAAGTCGCTTCGCAAGAGGTCTCCTAATAGCTTAAGGTATAGATTATTAAATATACGGTTTACGTCCGATTTTGTACTCCTATACCTTGCTAGCTATTTCGCAAACGCGAGTCTGAATTGTATAGAGAAAGGGTTCGTACTAGTAGTTTTGAGTATTATATCGCTATAGAGTCCGTTAGTTTGACTTTACTAGGGGGGGCGATCTCCTACTACCTATATTAGACGTTCTTTACTCTAACCTACTTATCTTCCTATCGTTACCGTATAGAATTTCGTCGTAATAATATTAGAGCCGGAAGAGAGTCCTCCTAAATATATAATAGTTATAGTATCTACTATCCCTCCTCGCTCTTAAGTACTTCCTTTCCCCCTCTAAGTTATCTTCTCTCTCCTTTAATTTACTTCGTCCTAAACCCTCTCTTCCGTTTTCCTTATCGCTAATCTACCTTCCTCTAGCTCTATATATTCCGTATCAACCCCTCGATCAATATTAGTATCTTCCCCTAATCGTTCCCTCTTTTTGTTTGGTTGACTTAGTAACTATATACGGAGCCTATATAATAATACCTTTCGATAGGATCTACTATATCTATAATAAGTCGCGAATATATACGATTATATATATCGTCGTAGCTATCCTAGAAGTCTAAAGCTATTGCCGTAGTAGGTATATACAAATATTCTTTATAATTTAGTAGTGTTATAAGACTATCGTTTTATCTATTATCGCGACTCTAGAAATGTCTACCCGGTCTTCGAAGGTCTAAGCGTTTACCGCAACGTTTACGTATCTATTAGCGAGCGCAAAGTAACCGTATCTAACGTACTAGTTTCCTAAATAAAAGTCTACCTATACGTTAACAATTGACGCTATAAAGTAGTCTAAATATATTAATTAGATAGTAATCTAATAGTTAAACCTACGATTAAATGCCCTACTAGCCCGGTAGTATTAGCGCTATCTCGCCGCCGCTACGATACCGTATTAATTGGATTAATTCTCTAGTACCTCGCTCTCGTATAGCCCTTGTAATCGTATATTAGTAATAGCCGTAATAAAGCTAAAGACTTTATCTCGTCTTTTAAATATATAGATATACTTATAAGTAAGCTACCTTAACCCCCTAAAACCCTCCAAAAATAGCCTAATCTTCCACTTAAAGGTCTTGTATATATTAAATTGTATATATATTACCCAAATCGGTATTCTATATATATTACTAACGGTTTAGTTACTACTTATAACTTCGTCCCCTTACGCTATTTCTCTCGTAGAGAGATATACGAACTAGCTATCTATTATATAACTAATAAACGGGCGTATCGGCGTAGGATATATACTAGGGTTACGCTTTTAGATAGTAAGGGTATCTACCGTAGATAGCTAAGAGAGGACTATCGTATAAGGATTACTAGCGAATTAAGATAAGGTAAAAGGGTAACTTGTATAGTTACTAGGGTATTAGAATAGCCTTAGTCTCGTATAGATAGTTACTTACCTAGAGTAATACGGAGATTGGATTACGGCTACGTAGAGTAGCGCGTTAAGGGTAATAGAGAGAGAGGGGGTAATAGAGAGAGAGAGGGTAATAGAGAGAGAGAGGGTAATAAGCCTCCTCCTTCTACCCTATCCTAAGAGACTATTATACCGCGTTCAACGTCCGGTCCTCTACTATAATATAATGACGATTTTTACGATAAGACTACCGAGTCGTCCTTAGGGGAATTGGAGGTAGAGGAGGAGCTAGCTTTAAGGTTTAATATAACCTATAAGGTATTTATTAGGTATATAAATAAGAATAGTACCGCTAGGGTTACTTAATTACTTGGGGCACCTATAAAGACTAATTAGGGTAAGGAAGACCTTACTCTAGCGGTTCTAGACGAGTAGCGTACGGTAGCTGAATTGCGCGCTCTATAGGGTAAGCGATACCGACTTTAGGGCCTTAAGGCCCTAGTATTATACGAGGGTAGCGCTAAAAGAATTAGCGATCCTATAGGGATTAGCGAAGCCGGTAAGGGCCTTGATAATATATTCAAACTATTATATACTATCCGTATCCAAAGAATAAAAAATCAGCTCTAGGTAACACTTACTACGTAGTTTATAGTATACGAGAAAGTGCCTACTACTCTAGGGCTATCTTAGCTATCTCCCGCTATTACTATCCTATCTTTATTGCGTAATAGTTTGTGGACGACTTGACGAAGGAGGTTTAGAAACTAGACTAACTATATTAGAGGAATCAGTTTAGCTCTATTACTATAGTAGAATAGTAGCGATTAGGCGGTAAACTAGGGCATCTATTTGTAGTAAGGCGACGGGTTTTAGAGTTTAAGAGGCTTATAGAAGCAGAGGAGATAGTTATATAATATTAAGAATAGATTTTATAGATCTATTAAATATCTACCGGCTACAATTACCTAGTATAATTAATACTTATCTATCCCTATACCCTTCCCTAAACGTCCTTATCTTATAGATGAATACTTACTTGTACTTACTTATATTCTATCCTACCCTCTCGTATTCCTTCGTATCTCTTCGTATTCTTTTATATTCGTAAGATTGACTTACGCTAAGATATTACCGTCCTTATCCTTATCTTTAATATCTACTACTTAGCTATAACGGGATATACTCTTCTCCTTTTTAAAGGTATTACGTATTACTCCCTTACCTTTATAGTTACCGTTATTGGGAAATATATAAGTAGATCTCGGGTTGGTAAAATCAGTATAGAATATAGGTTTAGGAGCCTATTTATTCATAATAGTTTCGCGGATCGCGGCTCGGTCGAGCGCGGCCTTTACTATCTCCGTTCTATAGGTCCTCTACCTTGTTACCTATTCTAGTTCTACGTCGTTATTATAACTCGGCTCGAGTTGCGCTAAGCTAGGCGCGGCTTCGTATTTCGCTAAATATCTAACGTATCTAACGCTAATATATACAACAGTATATTCAATTGTTTTAGTTGAAGATAAATTAGTATCGGCTATATTAACTTCCGCGCTATTATAGGAAGGGTCGGAATAGTTACCTTAATACTTATAAACGTCGCTAGAGCTATAGTTACCTTCGCTAGACTATCTATCCGACGTAGAGTCCTTATCCTCCACGCTACTATAGGAAGGGTCGGAATAGTTACCTTAATACTTAGTATTATTACTAGAGCTATCGTTACCTTCGCTAGACTCTCTATCTAAGGTAGAGTCCTTATCGTCCTCTTCTATATAGTAGTCCTTCTCTTTATCTTGCTATATAAACTCTTTAACGAAGTTATTATCTCCTTTATATACTTTGCGAATAGCGGGTATAAGTTTCTCTTAGCGGCTAGAATATCGATTATCTACTAACGTAGAGATAATTGGATTATTATCGACGTATTTATAGATAAGGCCGTATTTCTAGAAGACTCCTCGCACCTTCTTAATCTAGGAATCGTATTCAACCTTACTAATACGCTATCGAGCTTCCTCGTACTTAGCTATACTAATAGTATTACTAATTATAATAATGAAGGACTTGCCTCTAGTTAGGATAGTCTAGACTCGTATTAAGAACTCTAGGAATCCGAGAGCTTTATTAGCTATAAGGTCGATAACGATGATAGACGCCTAGTCTCCTTAAATACTATCTACTATACTAGGCTAGAAATGGGTAGATATTCCTATAGCTATTCCGGCAACGTCTACTTCCTTAGGTATACCTATCGTCGACCTTATACTATGATTACTATCTACTTAGACTAGGAACTTTACTAGATTATCGACTTGGTTATTATACTCTCGTATCTAGAGCGAGTAGGGTATAATTAGCTTAAACTATTCTAGAGGCAGCTCTTTACTAACTATATAATCTATAACGATACCGAATATAGCCTTGATATTTGAAAGATTACCTTTGGATCGGGTGGAGTTATAATATACTTAGCCTAGTATATCTATCCAAAGACCTAGATACTCTATACCGATTATATCTATAATAACGACGGAGATATCCTCTATTTCCTTATATATACTCACTTTGATCTTGAACGTACTCGGATACGGTATTATTGTCTTAAGTAACTCGTTTTCGATCTAGAAGTAGAATCTATAAGTAGTTTCTAATAGTAAGGTCGTATAGCCTATTACGATCGCCCTAGTAGCCGTAGGAGTTGAAGCGATTCGTTAGAAGAGGAAATTAGTTATATCCTTTCAATCTATTACCGCGATAATAGGAGTAATCTATATTAGGTCGGCGACGAGTATATAGACTAGGTTATATCCTCCTTCTTTTAGGTTAACGGCCGCCGTATTAGCTAGTATATCGAAATCGGGGACCCTACTCGACTCGTCTATTAATTGCTACGCCGGTTTAAGATTGTCGATAACGATCTATTAAAGCGCCGAGTTTACTATAGTTACTATATACGCGTAGTAGCTGAGAACGTCCTAGAATACTTCTACTATCTCGGCCGTAAACTAGTTCTATTCTTCGCTGAAGTCCGCGCCGTCCTAGTAGTTCTCTAAGCGTTGAAGAATAGTAGTATACTTATTAGTAGTATCTAGGTACTTATATAGCGACTTACTATCCAATCTAATATCCTAGTTAACCTAGCCAATACGCTTAAGTACGCGATAGCCTAATAACTTAGAGTCTAAACCTTGCTTTCGGTTTCCGAACATTTGACGGCGGAGGAAACCTAAAATCTATATATTAGTAGTAGCGAAGCTTGTATTAGTATTAATCTTAAAACTATTAATTAGCCGAGTAGATCTATCTACTCGATTCCTACCTATCTAGTAGCGTATCGTCTTCTTCTCGCTCGCCGCCGAGTATATACGGATAACTAGTATTATAGCTAGATCTAGCTTACTACGTTAGTATACTACTTTAATTACCTTTTCAATCTCTTCTAATAGTTGATCCGCGTATACGTAGGTAGGAGCTATAACGACGCCTATAAGTAGATCGTTTACCTTATATAAGTCGAAGAATAGCGCGAGTAATTAAGTAGTAGTAGAAGTCTTACCGGTACTAGTAGGACCTACGATTACTACGTATTTATTCTATATACTATAGACTATATTAATAAAAATAGCTTACTCCGTAGAGAGTATATCCCTAATATATTCGATCGCGTTTTCGACTATATTAGCTAGGTTTTGCTTAAGAAGAGGGCCGTATAGATCTAACGACTCGCTATAAGTCAAGTTATATATCGTAAAGATTTGAATAATACGCTTGGTACGGTCGTAGTCCTCGTGTTCTAGCTTATTATATACCTAACCGAGCTCTAAAATCCTACCTAGTATATTATCTATATAGCCGAGGTCCTAAACGCGTTAGACCTAGAACTTGGAAGGCTTTATAGTACTATAATCGACTCGCTCGCGTATCTCTTTAAAGGATAGCTACTTCTTAGTAGATATTATATCTCCGTCGAATTGCAGCTCGCTGTATACGGGAGTTTTAGGACCGACTTTACTACTATTAATAGTAGTACGAGTATATTCTACGCCTCTTATAATTTTAAGGGAGATATAATAGGGCTCGCTTACTCCTAGGACGTTAGCGGTTACTATAGCCCTTTACTTGGTATCCGGACTATATAGCTCTATCTCTCCTCCTAATAGTTTAATATATAGCTATGTTCCTACCTAGTAGGTAATTAGCGGTTCGCCCGGCGTCCTACTCTTATTATCGAAGTAGTCGACGACGAAAATATTATTCTCGGTACCCTAGACCTCGTAGACAAAGCCTTCTATTTTATACAACTTACCAATAGGTTCCTTTATAATAGTATATCGTTCTACTTTAGTAGAGCTAAAGATATTAACTAGATAGTTATCTTGTATAGGGTATACTACTACTCTCTCCTTAACTCGCTCTTATACTACTATATTAAGCTCGTCGTAAGGGATAGCTTATTAGCTACGAGTAGTAAAGGGTTTAGTAAAAGCCTATAATACTTCCTCGCCGTTAGGACCCCTCCGCTCCTCGTATAGCTCCTACTATCCTTTGATAGGATTATCTATATCCTAGACCAACTTTAGAAGTAGCCTCGATACCTATAAACCGAATATAAGAATATAGACGGTAAATATACGTATACCGTCGCACGTATTTGAATCCTTTAGAGGATCGTATACCTTGCGCAATTTCCTAATATTATCGTTCTATCCAAAATAGCCAACTGGAGGTTAGGTAGGATCCGGTTTCTACCTGAAAATTTATTAGCGGGCGCCTTAATACCTGACGAATATTTGTTAGAAGGATCTAGTTGCGTATAAACCTAACTAGAAACTTACCGTTACTTAGTCGATTTGCTTCAAACTCGAGAATAAGATATATAATATACTTGCGTAGACTTTACTAAAGTTGTATATAAAAATTCCTAGTCGTTACTATATAATTCGTGACGGGAATATTCGTAGCTAGGTTAAGTAAAAACTAGTAAGGAATATCAAAATCGTAGTCTACTACCGCTATAGCTACGTAATATCGTTACAAATCTATACTATCTTTGTTTCTATACCTATAGATAGATTCAAAGTATTAGGAGCTAACTAATAGCCTTCTTTTACGAGTTTATTTCCTAGGTTAACTAACTCAGCCTTAATACTTTTGTATACCGCGATAAGATATATAATTTTCTCCTTTATTAAGTCCTCTATAATCTTAAGCCTATCTAGCTTAGCGGTAATACTATTAACTTTACGAGTTCCTTTTTTAGGTTACCCAACTCAGCCTTAATACTTTTGAATACCGCGACGAGATATATAATTATTAGTTAATCTTAAGCCTATCTAGTTTAGTAGTAATACTATCAACTTTGCTACTTCTATATCAAGATTAATCTATCTAAACTTTCTATATTAAAACTCGTAGTCCCCTACAGCTATAGCTACGCAACCTAGGCTAGGATATAAATTCTAGCGAGGGATATTTTTCAGCAATTCTATTATATAAGTTCCGTAACTATATTTGAATCGGTCGTAACTCGTCGCCGTCACGTTATACAATATTTACTATTTAGTTAGGTAGATAAGATATACCGTTCCAAGTCGGAGTTACGACGTTTTATAAAGGCTAAAGGATAAGATATACCGTTCCAAGTTAGAATTCGACTAATAGATATTATCTATTAAGTAATATTAACCCTAGGAATTATATTAAGGAATTATTATATTTATATATAATTTGATCGCAGCTTACTATAGTCACGTGGAACAAGATTCCGATTTAGGTTTAGCGGTACCGACGTGCTATAACCGTACGAGTATAGGAGTATATTTTATAGCTAGACGTCTATCTAATACCCCCGAAACCCTAACTCTATACAATATTAGATCGAATATTAGACCCGATTATTAAAACCTTAACCTATATATCTAGCCCTACCCGATCGCCGTTTATCGTTATAATATAAACGCGATCGTATATAATATAGAGAGGGGCTGTAACGGGACCGCGCCCGCAACGCGCCGTCCGAGTAGATTAAAGAAGAACGCGTATATAGTAGATCGCGAAGAATATACGATTGCCCGGCATTTATTAAATATTATTTACCCTATTATCTATCTACGATTGCCCGGTATTCATTTAATATCATTCACCCTATTACCTATTTATTTGCCGTTGTTACGTAGCTATTCGCCTAGCGTATTCAAGTAGTATAGTTGTTTACTATAACGAGTATTACTACCTAGTATTTCACGCGATTAAGCGAGTACAAGGTTATCGTATATAAAGAATACAAGTATACGGTATAGCCGTAAGAGGTAGACGGGTATTTGGGTAGAAAGTACTATAAGATTAGGAAGGAGGAGTAACTATCGGTAAAAGAGGTAATAGATTCAACGTAGCGAGGATTAATTATAGATCCCGAGCAATTTATAGTACCCGCCGAAGTAGAAGAGCCTATACGCGAATTACTATTATATAAAGGTTAGATATATAAGTTGGAGGGCGGGAGATATAGGTAGATATATACTAATAGAGAAGCGTTGAGAGTATATTAGCGGAAAGCGTATAGGTAGAGGATATTAGTAAATAAAAAGGAGGGAGGGCGTATAAATTATAGGGAGAAGAAGGTAGTAGATAGGCGATTTAACTAGGTATATAAGCGCGTCTAGTACTAGCGATTTTTCCCTAACTAATACGGATCTAAGTATTTCCGTATCGTATAGTAGACGCCCGCCGAGGACAGTAAAGGAATTAGCTAGTAGGAGAGAATTAAGCGCGAGATTAATAAGAAATTCAACGCGATTTAGGAAGAAGCTAAGAAGACTATCTAAAGTAGTAAGTAGGATAAGATAAACCTATAGTTATAGTAGATAGGGTAGGTAAAGTATTTAGAGGGATATAGTAGGGAAGAGTTATTAGTATCGGTAGAGAAACTAGGTAGTAACCTAGAAAAGGAAGAGAGGTTCGAAGAGGTAGTTTAGAGAGTAGTAGAAAAGATAGTAAGTACTAGCTAGTATACGGTATCTACGGCGGGTATTTTTATTCGTATAGAGGTTATCTATATAGAGCTATATCAAACCTAGTATAAGCCGTTAGAGACGTATTAGAACCCGGAGTCTATTAATAAGCGTATAGCGCTATAGTAGTAGATAATAATATTTTTTTATAGGAGCTAGCGCGAGCCGGATTAGAAAGCACTGCCGTATATATTTACGAGAGGGTAAAGGGTAGTATAGAAGCAGTTAGTTAAGGAAGTAGAGATAGAAATAGAGGAAGAAGAGGGAGGAGAGGAAGATAAGGAGGAAGAAGAGGAGAAGATAATAGGAGTATAGTAGGTATATTTAACGTTTTATATCGCGTTATTAAACTAGTAGATCTAGTATAGCGAGTACGAGAGCGCGTTAGTATATACGTTAGCCGTATTAGGGTTGAACGAGAGCGGATAGAGAGAGCTAGATTCGTACCCGCCTATATTATCGAGCGTGATCAAGTACGCGCGGTTTATAGTAATATAGAAGGTAGCGAATATAGCCGGATTAGGAGAGAGTAAGGTATATCCCGTTATCGACGCGATAGAACTTGATAGTAATAGTAGGTATAGAAGTAATAGGGACGGTAGCCTACCAAGTAGTCCGTTATAGTCCTAGTACGTATATATCCTATCGTCCGCCCTAGCCCGGCGAGCGACGTCGAAAGCGCGTAGTTATTTATTTTGGGTTAAGAAGATAACGAGTAGGTTTATAGTATAGGGAAGCTAAAGCCTAATATAGTAGATATTAGATTTGCGAACGTACGGATTGAAGATCTATTATAATACGATAAGCCGCGGCTACGTCGAGTAGTATAATAGGGACGAGTTATTATATAAGAGCGCGTAGTTTAAGATAGCGTAGTTTCGAGGGATAGTACACGGGTTAGTATTCGAAGCGCGGCGGGTATTAAAGGAGAAGTTATTATTTTATAGAGGGAATAGGTAGAGCGATATCCTAGTAATCTATTAGAGTTTATTGCGGGACAACCCGACCGAAGGCCGGCTAGGTTAGAACTTTTTAAAGGACTAGCGCAACCGGCTACCCGTAGAGGGAAAAGATTAGGTATTCGATCGTATTAGTCGTTAGAATACTACTAAGGGCTAGTTCGAGAGGCCTACGTCCGAGTCGGGTATTAAACGGTATAGGGTAGAGGAGTATATAATAAATATAGCCTAATTCCAAGAGAAGATATTAGTATTAATATATATCGTAGGAGGCTAGCCCGCGAGAGGGACCGAGTTATTAAGTATCCGATATAGTAATACGTAGAAAGGAGGCTACCGTAATATTTTTATCGAGGAAGGCATAGTCGTATTTATAACCTAGTACTATAAGAGATACGCGATTAGCGGAGACGTTAAGATTATCTACTAGTATTTACCGCGCGAGGTTAGCGAGTTATTAGTATTATATTTATAGTTGGTATTAGCGTTCTAGTAGCGTATACAGGGGGTAGTATATAATAAAGACGCCGTATCGTCGTATATATAGCCAAAGGAGGTAGGAGGGAAGAAGTAGATATTAGGTTAAATATTAAAGACGTTAAAGAATACAACGATAATAGGTTTAGGCTACGGTTTAACTATCCGGGATTATCGAGAGGTTACTATCGATATTAGCTACAAGTTTATACGAGGGTCGACGATATTCTAGGAGAATAAGGGGGAGAGTCTAGAGGAGGATAATATTACCGATAAGTAGATAGGCTACGGGAGCTACGTTACCGGTATAGTATACGCTAGAGGGATTATAGAAATAGCCGGCGTTGTAATAAGTAAGAGGCGCTAGTTTTGAAATACTAGTATAGATTAGTACTAGTTTTTAAGGTTCGCGTCGAGTATCGAGAAGGAGAGGTATAAGGGAGGTAAGTATAAGTACCCGTTCGAGTCGGAGGCGGACGAGGGGAAGTTCTAGTAGTAGAAGTAGTTAAGGGGGATAGATACCGCGGCGGAGTTTAAGCGGATAGTAAAGAAGGAGGTAGAGTTCCGGGGTATCTAAGAATAAGCTATAGACGCGATCAAGATAGGTATTAGCTAGATTGTTTACGTAATACCTACCGGGTCTAGTAAGTCGGTATTAGTTATATTACTAGCGTAGGTAGAGCTAGAAGATACTATAATCGTCGTCGTCCTATTAGTCGCGTTGCGGAAGGATATAGTCCGGCGGTATAAGAAGTTAGGTATTTCGTATATATTATAGGAGAGCCAAATACTACCGGATACAGCGTTAATTATATTAGTAATACTAGAGTCTACCGTTAGCGACGATTTCAAGACGTTTATTACGCGTTTAAAGGCGACGCGTTAGTTAGACCGGGTCGTAATTAATAAATACTATATCATTTTGAACGAGTAATAAGATTTCTATATCTAACTATAGAGGTTAGGTTAGTTGGTAGTAGCGGAGACGTAGATAGTATTATTAACGGCGATATTACCCCCGAGTAAGGAGGGCGTATTATAGGAGAGGATAGGTTAGGTTATAGAGGAGGTAAAGATATTTAGGATAGCTACCGTCCGAAAGAACGTAAGGTACCGGGTCGTTAAGATAGAGAGAGGATTACGAGCCGAGTAGTAAGATAGATTAGTCGCGTAGTTAGTACGTTAAGAGGCGGGTAAGGTAGTTATATATTACAATTCGAGAACGCGTATAGATAGGTTAGTCGGGTTAGGATTATTCGAGTACGAGGGATTCTATAGGAAGACTACGGATAGGAGGAAGTCGGAGGTATTAAAGGCGTTTTAGATAGAAAAGACGCGGGTAGTAGTAGTAATAAGCGTATTGGGGATAGGAGTCGATATTACTAATATTCGATTAATTATTCACGTAGACGAGCCGAGAGATATATTAGATTACGCGTAGGAGAGCGAGCGAGTAGGGAGGGATAGTAAAGGGAGTAGGGCGGTAGTAATAGTAGAGGCGGATATTAGTAAGGATAGGTTAGTTCGAGAGTATTTAGACGGTATTAGTTACTATTATAGGATTATAGACGAATATTTGGACGGGATAACGGGGCGAGTAGTATACGGTAATAAGGAGGAGAGTTACGATAGTTATAAGGAGGAGATTACCGATACGAGTAGAGGGGAGTTTATAGAGGAGGAGGTTATAGACGAGGATAGAGAGGAGGTCGTAAAAGGTATTAAAAAAGAAGAGGAGAGTATAGAAGAAAAGGAGAGTTTGGAAGAAAGGGAGAGTTTGGAAGAAGAAGAGAGTTTAGAAGAAAAGAAGAGTATAGAAAAGGAGAGAGTAGAAAAGGCGTAAGAGTTAGTTATATAGGAGGTATTTAATAGTTAATATTAAGAGCGAACGGTATTATAATAGCGTATAGAGTAGTAAATATAATAGAAAGCAAGCGACGTTAATATAATCGAGATTCAGTTATAGGAATAGAAGAATATTTATATTATTTATTAGGGTTTAGAGTTAGAGTACTATTATATTATTACTAAGTACAAGTACGAGGTTAAAAGAAGAGCGGGTATAGAGGTAGTATAAAGGTAGAATACGATTTCATTTCAACTAGGGAGGTATTATTTTAAGTATAGGTTACTATAGAGTATTTGCGACCGATATAACGAGAACGAGGTATTTAGGCGAAAAGTTTTATATTAATATTATAGGATTATAATATCGGTTGTTTTTGGGTTGAAGTACGGTTTTAAATCGGTAGAATAGTAGTAGGAACGATAGTTATATTCGATAGGGGTCGAATAGGAAGATAAGAAAGAGATTAGCGAATTTTTAGAAGGAATTACCAGATTTAGAGGCGTAGAATATTATTAGTTATTTATCGAGTTTAAGAGAGTCGTAGACAAGATTAAAGAGGAGGAGGAGGAGAGAGA
>QWZN01000321.1:0-21724 GCA_003693225.1 Venturia aucupariae | reverse complement strand
TTTCTAGGGCCCTATTTTCTAGGGCCTAGGCCCCTATTTTCTAGGGTCTAGACTATTAGATCTAGTAGATCTAGATAGTCTATAGTATAACGTATACGGAGAAACTATTTTCTAGTAGACTAGCTAGGAGTACTATAGAACTAGTAGTTCTAGTAGTTTTACTCTAGACTAGATAGAAATAGTATAATATACTTTTCCCAATGTAGAACGAGTTTTATAGACGCTCTAAGCTCTTTCTAGCCGTTCTTTTAGAGTAAAAATTTTAGAGTAAAAGAAATAAATAGAATTGTATATTTATACTAGCTATCTCTATCTTTCTATATCTCTAAATACTCTATTTCTACTATTAAGAAATTCTTTTTTTAAATAAATATTAAATATTTCTTGAAGTAGAGCTATATCTTATACTATTATTTACTAGTTTATTTATTTTAGCTTATAGATTTATAAACTCTAAATAAGTTTATATATTTTAGTTTCTAGATTTCAACTCTAAATAATAGATATCTATAACTATTTAGTATTAATTATTATATAGTATTAGATAACTCTAATAGAGTCTTTAAGTTTTTTAATAAAGCTAATACTAAATATAATTTATATAGAAAAAAATCTAACTACTCTAGTACTTCTACTATTAAGTATAAGAGAATTCTATTCTTCTCTATTAGAAAATAAAGTATTTTTAGAAAGACTATTACTATTTACTTTATACTATCTAAAAGAATCTACTATATACTAGTACTAAAAAACGAAAATTAAGCTTTAAAAATTATATTTTAGATTGTAGTCTTCTATATATAATACTACTATAATACTTTAATTAATTGATTGTCTATAAAGTGCTAGCTCTTTATAGTACTAATTCCTACTTAATACTACTAGTAGTAGGAGATAATATTGTCGACCTACCTCATCGAGTCGAGATCATGACTCCGACAACGATAAGAATAAAAAACCATGTCTTCAGCCGCGGGACCGGACGACATCACCGCGTCCCGATCGAATCCTTCGAAACGAAAGAGAAAGATCACGGAGAGCAAACGTCTACGCGATGTCTTCAGGTACGAGTACCTTCTCCTATGTCGCGCGACTCCAACAGCAAAAACCAACCAGTACCACGATAACGACAGTATGAATTGAGATCGAGTGGTCTTATACTCTGATCATACGATTCCATGGTTTCGCGTTACGGTATTCGGCACGGCTCAAACAAGCAACAACCTTCAAGGCAAGACAACGGCAGGACACGACGGCGAAGCATATCCATACCTAGGCACAAACGCCGTATTCATGGTCAGCCTCGACCCGCCTACATAACGATCGATTGATCATACTACTGCGCTATCATTGCACATTCACGTCAAATCGCTTAAGCTCCTAACAACTTTGCTCAATGAAAACCTCATCTCTTCACCCAACTAGTCTCCGCGTGCTTGTATGGCTTGAGGTCACCTCTTGCCCCAACTTTGCCAATTGGAACCCTCTCGGCAACTAAAAAGACACCTGCATTGCCTTACCCGAAATCTGGGCTCTGCCCAATGAACACGCAATTGCACACGCTAATGGCCTCCAACTCCTAGATACTGCCCCAAAGAACTCCGTGGCCACGACCTCTCGTCCCTCCTCGAAGTCCAGCCTAATCTTCCCGTTCCTCCACCTGGTCATATTGCTCGCCCCTCACCAGACTCGGCCCTCACAGCATTCGCACAGCTCGGTGCATTGAGGCTTGGTGCCGCACGAGCGTTGGTCTCCCTTCTCGATGGGCAGCATCAATATATCCTGGCTGAGGCGACTTCATCCTTGCCATTACGATCTGGCAGGCGACACGATGTGGAGAAAGAGTTGTGGCTGGGCAATGTCCGAATACCACGGAGCGCAGGCTTGTGTGAGCATGTGCTAAAATTGGAAGGGTCTGATGCGGTTGTTATTGATGATCTGGCCGAGAACGCAGCAGTATGCACTCGTTCGTATATCACAGCTGGGCCAAAATGGCGATTCTATGCTGGTGTGCCCATGAAGAGTCCGGATGGAGCTGTGATTGGGGCATTGTGTATATTCGACGACAAACTTAGGGAGGGACTGTCTACGGATCATATAGACATCCTACATGATCTTGCGGATACAATTGTCGAGCATTTGGCGACGTACCGGTTGAGGGAAGAGAATAGACGTGGTGAGAGGATGGTGAGAGGCTTGACGAGCTTTCTCGAGGGTGCTAGTGAATTGCAACATGGCAAATTTGAGGACGAATCTGATCAAGAGACTGAATTGACAGCAGGGTCTACGAGAGGCAAGTTACAAAAACCGCCACTGAGACGCACAGAGACTGAGGACTCGATTGGGCCAATATCCACCGTACCGAAATCGGACAATGCGTCACGACAGACTGAGTCCGAAGCTACGCTCCAGCCCCCAGGCAAAGCACGAGAGCAATCTGCGTCATCGATCCTGCAAGACAGCATTCTTCCTGCCAACTCTAGATCCATGTTCTCTAGAGCAGCGAACATTATTCGAGAAACGAGTGAGTTGGACGGTGTCGTGATTTTTGATGCTTCAATCGCAGGCGTCGGCGGCCAGCAGGAAAGTTCCCCTTCCAACAGACCAAAGTCGGGCGATGAGCGTCGTAATTCTGGAACGAATATCAAGAGTGAGCATTCCAGTGCTACAAGCGACACCTCATCTTCGGACTCATCAAGCACTCGGCGCCGTAAGGGTAAGAAACGATGCCAAATCTTGGGCTTCTCGTGTGCCGATACGTCTAGTGTTGCTGGCGATATTGCGAGTAATGGTCTGCAGTCTTTGACTGAGCATGATCTTAAGAAGTTGCTCAAGCTGTACAGCAAAGGGAAGATCCTCAATTTTGGATCTAGCGAGGCAATGACTTCATCCGACGAATCTACGAGAGAAGAGGGCAGTGCTGAAGAGAACTCGACTGTGCGGCAGTCCAGAAAAAAGGAGGGGACGAAACGTCTCATGGATGTAATCAAGCGTGTCGCACCCGGCGTTCGAAGTATCTGTTTCCTGCCCCTGTGGGATTACGATCGGTCGCGCTGGTTTGTCGGTTGCCTTTTCTGGACGACACAGTCAGATCGTCTCTTATCGCCCACTTTGGACCTGGTGTATCTCAAAGCCTTTGGAAACAGCGTTATGACAGAGCTCTCACGTCTTAATGCCATTGCATCCAGCAAAACAAAGACAACTTTTGCAGCTTCCATCTCGCATGAGCTTCGGTCGCCCCTTCATGGCATCCTGGGTGGCATTGAGTTCCTCCACCAGAGCGAGAATCTGGATCCTTTCCAAAAGTCCATGCTCTACTCAATATCAATTTGTGGAAAGACATTGCTCGACACACTCAATCATGTCATGGACTATGCAAAGATCAACGAGATCAACGGCAATCCCAAGTCAAGTACGCAAGTAATCAAGTCGAACTCCGTCCGTGTCACATCAAGGCCTGCACGACGGAAACACGTTGCCAAGGTGGCTACAATCTCCACGGTGTTCGATCTTAGCGAGGTGACTGAGGAAGTGGTGGAAGCTGTCTTCGCGAGTCAGTCGTACCGTGTTTCTCATAATGGTCTTGACGACGATCATGCTTCTCAGCTTAAGGACTTGGAGCCAAACACGCCTTCTGCAGCTGTCGGAAATGCTGTGTCACGAAAATTGGTTCGCATAATCTTGGAAATGCCTGCCCCGGACAGTTGGCTGTTCTCCATGCCAGTCGGGGCGTGGCGAAGAATCTTGATGAACCTGTTCGGCAATGCCTTGAAGTACACTGATTCAGGCACCATTTCAGTCTCTCTGGAGCAGGCACGGGAGAGGTATCGTGGCATGGACGAGACCAAAGTCATCTTGACTGTCAAAGACACAGGCATTGGCATGTCTCCAGATTTCCTGGCGAACCACTTGTACACAGCTTTTTCGCAGGAGAACCATCTCTCGTCGGGTGTTGGTCTCGGCCTCAACATCGTGCGGCAGATTCTAGAGTCTGTTCGTGGCAGCATCGATTTCACTAGTGATGTTGGTTCCGGGACTGAAGTCTCCGTCGCGTTATCCCTTCCCCCTCGAGACAGCAACAGCTCTGATGGTCGAGAAGGCGATACAGGTCTCGAACGTGTTCGACGGCGTATCGCAGGACAGAAAGTATGCTTGGTCGACAAAGCTGTTGAGATGTCACAATCGACACAATACTCTTCTTTCGCCACAACTATAGCTTCCACCCTGCAAGATTGGCTTGGTCTAGAAACGACGGTCACTCACGATTCGAGCAATTTGATGGGCTACGATGTTATCATATGCACGGAGCCATCCTTCGAGTTTCTTGCTTCGATCAGAAAGCAAAGACAACCTGAAGGCACAGTGCCAGTGATCATCTTTCTCGCCATCGATGCCATTGAGGCAGCTGCTCTTCGCACTGATGTCCGTGTCACATCCACAGAAAGCGTGGTAGAGGTCGTGTCGCAGCCGTAAGTTATTACTCCCTCGTTCAACTCAGTATTGACATTGAAATAGATGCGGCCCTTACAAATTATCTCGGGTGTTAGAGCACTGTATGGATCGATTTGAGTCCCTCTTTGAAAACATCGTCCCGGTCCCAACTATCCTCGCGACGCCTTCCAATTCTCTGCCAGCTATGCAGAATGCTGATTCCTTGGCGTTAACGGTCTCGCTGCCTGAATTGTCTATAGCGCTGCAGGACACCACACGGCTTGAAGCATCTGCTGAGGGGCAGCCAAAATCAACGCATCATGTTCTCATTGTCGATGACAATTCCATCAATCGACGCCTCCTCGTTGCCTTGATGAAAAGACACAAATACACGTTTCGAGAAGCGACAAATGGTCTGGAAGCAGTCAATATATACAAGGAAACCTCGCCTCGATTTGACGTGGTATTGATGGATCTTTCCATGCCGGTGATGGACGGCATGACCGCTTCCGCGAAGATTCGGAAACATGAAAGGGATCAACATTTGAGACCGACAACGATCATAGCGTTGACAGGGTTGGTGTCTGCGAGCGCCAAGCTGGAGGCGCTTGAGAGCGGCATGGATCATTACTTGACAAAACCTGTCAATTTTGGAAGATTGGTCGAGGTGTTGGTTGGTGAAAGGGGTAAGACGGATGGCTGAGTGAACAGCATTTCCTTTCCCATTATGACTTCGAGCGATGAGCAGCGCATCTCTGAGACGCCGTCATCTTCAGGATCATTATTACGGCGGCAATGGGGGTGTTGCAACCACAATGCGATGAGAATAGCGACGGTGCATATAGCGAGAAGAAGACGGAGCAAGACCATTTTGACCACGGTAGAATCGAGCTGCATCCATACATGCGTTAGGAAAGATGATAATCCAACTGTACAGCGAATATATCTATATTGTATATATACACACCCTCTGATATATACATACCTAATCGAATATCCACCATCTCTCATGATTTCAAGAAACCCAAATTTATGGCCATGCACCCACCACCTTTTGTAAAGAAATCATGATCGAAGGTGGCCTCACTGGTACACAACAATGAACTTTTAGGAGAGAATGGCATCGAATTGTTGTCCAAATGGAAAGGAACACGGCCGCGAAATGAAGATCCGTCTAGAGACACATCAAGAACAGCATCGAATGCAGAAAGAGGTGGATTCATCAAGTTGAGAAGGAACCAAAGGACACATCAACCGTTCCTCTAAACTATGTATCCACCAAGGAAGAGCTCAAAGGGCAGCATCGTCATCTCCAATTCACCCACCAACTAAATAGACACTGACCATATCAATTGAAACCCACAACGCCGCCAAGACACTAGGTCGAGCCGTCCTTACTCATCAACGCACCCGGTGTACCTCAATCACACTTTTTCGCACTTAAAGCTCAAAAGCCGATTCTCCGCACCAAGCAAGAACAAATCATCATAACCGGGACATGTGATATCCTTGAATGCTTGCCCCGGGTGACTAGGAAGACCCCAAGGTTTATTAACAATACCCTGTCCACATTCGGAATCACTAGTCGTTGTCATCAGCCTAGTTCGCTCCATTTCGGTGATCCAGTAAAGTGGTGGGAAAAACCTACGTCCAAGCCACACAGTTTAGTCCAGCAGAAGGCCCAAAGCTGGTTATATAACCATTCGACAGGATTGTGCACCGGCCGTACCCGTTGCCAGATGCTAGGTCATAATAGTCGCAGCGTCCAGTGTACTGCGGGTGGTCGCAGACATAGACCTGGATGTGGAGCGTTAGTCTGGTTCGAAAAGATAACATGAACACTTTTCCAGGTGGAAGAAAGGCTGGCACTGATAAAACAAGGTGGAAAAACTTACACCGCCTTGGTAGTTGTTGTCGCAGTTGCCACGGGCGAAGATGGAAGCGGGAGACTGCGGAGCAGCGGCAGAGAGAGTAGTGAGAACCGTGAGCGTCAATACCTTGAGTAATGCCATCGTGACTGTGGTAGATGGGAGAGGTTGTTATGGGGATGTAGGAAGTGTCGATGAGATTCGGGGGAATAATCCTGGTATGGATGGAAAACCGATGTTGGAAAGTTGTGATCGTGGAAAGGGGGCAGAAAACCGCTCAGGCTTTATGGGAGCTGCACTCTTCGAGTTGGCGAGTACGAGTTCAGGTTGAAATTGGGTACATTCGGAGAGCATCGCCATTTATGAGTTGAATCCAAAGCACCGTACAACCTGCACATCATGATCTCGCGAGCGGGCACCGTATCAGAGCAGCCTGGGCTCAAATTCTACCTCATAGAAGCCAGCTGAGGAACGGAGCAAACACTCAAGATGAGGACAGGTATGACCTTTGCAAATGCACTACTGGCATATCAATGTGTAGATGATATGTAGTGCAGCTGTGGAGGTGAAGACGTTGTCGCTCATGGAAGTATCGTGTTTGGCTGTAGTACAAGAGCCCCGCCATCCCCGGGAAGCACGAGCGAGAGGTAATACTGATGCAGGCGAATAACATGACATCCGGGGAGTGCTTGCAGTTTAGACATACAATGTGCTACCACTCCGATGCGGTGGAAGGGGGTACGACATGCGATTACTTGTTCTTGACAAGCTCGTGCCAGAGAGCCCGTGTCAACATCATGGCCGAGCGATCGATGATGACCAGAGGGAGGCGCACTAATGCCGGTGGCCGTGGAGCCTCTGAAGGCTCACGACGATAACGACAGAAATCGCGGATACACACAAGGTGCTATTGGCAAAACGAGATGTCAAGAAACGGCAATACATCTTGTAGTCGCCGAGTTTGGGCACGTTGGACGCATTGAGCAGAGACATGTGTGCTGAACGTGTCTAGTGTGAGGTCACGCCATTCAACATGTCCATAGCTCTCTTCCCTTCTCACCAACCACCTTCCGGAACCTCGGGCCCAGCAGCTCTAGAGTCTTACTAACGTTGGGCGGATCTGGAACATTGTCTTCGTCCAGCACGCCGGCAGGGGTGTCTCCGGGAACTTGTAGGAACGACTGGTCGACACCAACTCCTCCGGTCTTTGCTCGCACGGTGGGATCTTTACCAGTTCTTACGGGGCCTGACGGAGTGGCTGGTGTGATCTTGGTGGAGTCTACTCAATGTGTTAGCTATGGGTCAAAGGAATAGGCCAATGACTTACCCATCATGTGCTGCCATTTGGCAAGGTAGATTCCAGGACCTGACGGAGTACCATCTTCGGCGAGTACTGATCGCATTCGGTCTCGTGAAGATGAGTGTAAGGCCATCAAATAAGCAGAATGGGCGTCGAGCTCCTCCGAAATCTGCGTCTGGGCGCCTTCAGGTAACTCTGAGAACAACCTCTCGAGCTCAGACGTCATGGCGCCAGCACCAGAATGCATGCCTGCAGGATCGAAAGAATCTCCCTTCTCTGCATTGTCCACTTTGAACTGTGAGACAGCCGACTCGGCATAGTCTCTATACTTTTTGGTCAACTCCTTACTGTTCTTCGCGACCTGGTGCAAAAACCGATGAGAGGAGCCTTGGTGTTTTCGCAGCAGTTGGACGAAATCTTCAACGGTTGGCTGTGCACGTTTAGGGGTCAAGCTGCTCTTGCTGCTCTTGCTATCAATGCTTGACCTCGAGACGGGTCTGCTAGAACCTTTGGAGACTTTGACGAAATCGGTGAGGAAGTTCTCTAGATCTGTGAGGGTACCGCCTAGATCGACAGCCTGATGAAGGCTGCGAATGACAGGATCGTAGGCCGAGATACCATCTCGGATTGATTGAGTTAACAGGTCTGGCTGCATGTTGCAAAAGACAGCCAGTAGTTGTTCGCGATCACGAATGGAGAGCTGGATCGATAGATAATCCATGGCTTGATCGTGCTGCTTCTCCGACAGACTGGCAGCAACCTTTGAGCTGTCGAAAATGGCTTGCGCGATGGACTTACTCTCCTTCTCGCTCTGAGCTCGCCGGTTTTCCCGCTCCTCTCTTGTAGATTTCATGTGGTCCTTGATGCTGTTGAGATGTTCCTTGCTTGGCGCGTCTTTGTGCTTTTCTGCCGTGGATATCTGTTTCTTCAACTCGGTAATGTCCCAGCCGATGACCGTGGATACAACCTGCTGCATCAGGTTCATGCCGGCATCCGAGGGATTTGTCAGGCCGAACCAGCTAGTGACACTATTGACCGAAAGTTTGGTAAGCAACAGCTTGACCATGCCGTTTATCATTGTAGCTGCATTCCCGACTCTCAAGGGTGGGCGCATGAGACCGTAGGGGACTAGTTTGTGAATGTTTTCAACGACTCGAGTGAGGTAGGGGCCGTCTGGCGAGAGCACCATGATGTAGTGGAGGAAGGTGGCGAGACTGAAGGTCTATCAGAAGTGGTCTTCCATGTTGGCAATGCATACTCACTTGACAAGAATGTACTCGTGGGCACATTTAACCAGAGTTCTTTGCTCGTCCAGCTTGTCCGTCTCGGAGACTCTCTTAAACAGCTCGTCCATGAGACGCCCATAGATCAGCTCTTGCAGAAAGTCATCCCAGGCCTCGATTACATCGTCCGGGTCTGAGATGTCATATTCTTCCGAGTTCTCCTTGTGTTTTGGTTTCTTCGGCAAACCCCCAAGTACACCTCTTGCTGGATATTCAATCAGCGTGGAGATGGCTGTCGCCAGAGTTCTCCTTGAGCCTAGTGTGCCCTTATCGTAGGATTCTGACAGTTCAGCATCACCTAGTTGGCGTATAATCGACTGTACTCGCTTCTGCCAGAACTCGGGCTTAACATCCTTCAGGCCCGGGAGCTGTAACACGAATCGGTGGAGAAGGGTTTGGAGTATGGGAGATTCTGAGGGCGTGCCTTCGCGGTTCTCGAACGGGGGGCCATAGTTGTCTATGGCGTCTGGGTATTTGAAGCGCTGGATCTCGTCGTGAGTTTCGTGATGGGTCAGGACGTCGAAGAGGGCATGGGCCTGCTGTGGGGAGAGAGATTTGATAGTCATATTATTATATTGGTGATTTCTTCATTATGTGCTTGTATTCATCTACCTTGAGTGACAACAACAACTCGTGGGGCATGGGCATCCATGGGCATGGGCATGGGGCAGCAATGACGTGAATAGAAACAGCCAAGACACCTGCATCCGCTGCCTAGCGTCGGGGGCTGTATCCTGTATTCTATCAAGTCGAGGACCTGATTGTCCTACTCCTGCTTCACCTTCTCCTGCTTCACCTTCTCCCTTCTCCTTCACCTTCTCCCTTCTCCTTCACCTTCTCCCTTCTCCTTCTCCTTCACCTTCTGCCTCTCCTTCTTCCTCTCTCCTTCTCCTTCTCTCCTTCACTTTCACCTTCACCTTCTCATCGATATGTAAGATGATAGATACACCATCGAGACCAAACTCATGCCTAAAGAGAGAAAGATATTCCCGCCGTGATACTACAGACGTGTCGAGGACAAGAGACGCGATTGCAGGTCACAGATGCTATGTACATAAGTACATAGTGACAGGTGCAGTGGCAGGGCAGAAAACAGCACGCGTCGATCTCTTCGTCTGGCCGGCAAAGCCACCACAGGTAGAAGTACAAGAGATCATCCGAGTAGGCTAGACTTATCATCACCGGCTATACCCACGGCCTGGTGCGGGGTTCTTTCGGAATATCATTCTCGCGCGAACAGGCTCGCCTCTAGTTCTAATCCATCCATCCTCTCTCTTCCATCTTTACCAACTTGCACTCCTTTTTTCATTTGGCAAAAATCAATTGGAATTATAACGACAGAATTGAAGATGACAGAAGCCGGTAAATCAGCTTTCATCACGGGAGGAGCAAGTGGTATTGGCAAAGCTGTGGTCCAAATGCTCTCTGAAAAAGGGTGACAGACACCTCTACACGGTTGGACCACGACCAAACTGACAAGCCACCAAGCGTTAATGTCTTTATTGCCGATTACAATACCATAGCAGCAGAGACATTTGCCCCCCAAATGAACAAAGCAGGAAAAGCAAAGGCTGCGTCCGCCCACGTCGATGTATCAGACTGGAATCAGCTAGTCAAAGCATTTGACCAGGCAATTGCTGTGTTGGGCAAAATTGATTACGTGTATCCCATTGCTGGCATTGGAGAACGGAAATGGATGACCAACGACCGTAGCTCGCATGGCTGGGTCAAACCGGATCTGAGCGTAAGCTCCCCGCGAAACGAGACATTCAACAGCTGAAATTATCTGCAAAGACGCTCGACGTGGATCTAAAAGCCGTCCTCAATACGTGCTCCCTCGCTATTCAGCATTTTCGTCGTCAGGATTTGAACAAAGAGGGCTTCAGAGGGAAGATAGTTTGCGTCTCTTCAGTCTGTGGGTTTTACGCAGTTCCGACTCTACCAATTTACACTGCTGCAAAATAGTAAGCGCTCCCATTTTCACCAATGCGTCCAGTCTAACAACACATCCAAGTGGTGTCACAGGATTTGTTCGATCATACGGTGCGCATCTTCCTGTCGAAGGAATTACACTCAACGCCATCTGCCCGAATGTAGTCAAAACTGCCATTAGTTCGTCTGACTTTTACGATAAATGCGAGGCCGGGAACTTGTTGACACCGATGCAGAGTCTGCTTGATGTTTTTGAATCTTTGCTAGGTGAGGACGGAAGATCAGGTCAAATCTTCGAGGTTGGACCGCATGGAATGCAGACAAGAGATGCACCCGAGCCTATGGATGCGGACACGGGAATACTCATGGACATGTTGAAGGAGAGAGGGAAGAGCCTACATTTAGCCACGAATTGAAGCAGTAAGAATCAACCAACAGCCAGTGACTATTCACACCGATCTGTCTGTGAACTGCTCAAGATGTTACTGACAAGTGTATTTGGCCGACAGTCGCGGATACCTTCGGGAGTCGGCCTCGAAATCGTCGTCCAGGTCGTATGAGAAAGGAGTGGGCGGCGGATTCAATATCCCTCCACATTACAACGCGGATTCCTCGCCTTACTTCATGTTGCAGCTGATGAATTCGACTTCTTGCCCGTTCTCGTGGCATTTTTCATCTTCACCGCTTATAAATCACAGCTACCAACCTCCATTAACACACCAAGTCACAATCTCCGACTCCATTAGAATTCACATGGAGATCTCCATTCATCACCATCAACGAAGGCTAAACCCATGAGTCGAAGTGATTGTGGTTCTGGATCAAATTGGAGCCCATAGAACTCGCGCTTCAACGGATCGCAGTGGGCGCAGCCAAGCGGATGGCTACACCCTCGCCACCAGAAACTAAGAAAAGGGGTCAGTACGTCGGATGTGGAAATAGAAAGTTCATACGATGGTCTTTCCACGGATAAAGAATTTGTATGGTCTCCTAGAGCTTTTAGTAGGGTGTCACGGCCGACGAATCTCTCATACTACCATAGAATACTATTAACACTTTGTTTGACATCGATAGCTTCCTTGGTAGCCTCTTCCCAAAAATTTACCAGAAATCTATTGATACCAACCTCAAGTCAAACATCCTACACAACCACCAACTCATTCCTTCACCCACCCTAAACCCACCACGCCACCCTAATATCCCCACAGAACCTCGTCCGCCAATCCCACCACCAAAACCCCCAATACCTCCACCAATGACAAGACCCCTTCGCAAACCCCCTCCCCATCCTAATCACATACAACGCACTGCCTAGATATCCTCCGCCAACACCTCATGTGCACCGTCGACACTGGTGTACTGGGACAGATCTGGGTGGACCCTGAGGGTCCCACGCCGTTTGTAGACTTCAATACAAGACATGTTTGTGAGAACTTCGAGGGGTTTAGGAAATGGGCAGAGGAGAGGCAGTTGTCGAGGGAGGTGCCGGGGGATTTTTTGGAGGAGCCTGGGGGGTTTGTGTGGGGGGAGAATGCGTGAGGGTTTGAGGTAATAGTAGTTATGTTTAGTAAAGTTAAGATAATAAGCTAGGCTGTTTCGTCAGTGGAGAGATTGTGGGCTGGTAAGATGGAAATTCGTCATATAGCTACGAAAGTCTTTTTGGGGTTTTCTTTCTTTCTCATGGGCTGGAAGTTTCGCGAATGTGGAGGCTTGATTAACATTTATAATCATGCCTACCAAAGTAAACAATCTTGATTGAAGCCATCCACCTCTCAGGATACGCGCAACGTCAATGCCTCGAAGAATGTCTTATACTGAACGCCGCCCGCGTCAGTGTCTTCCCAGCTCCTGGTCTCGCCAATCGGGTTCAATCTTCCACAGCCTCGAAACCCTTCTCTCGACAATTGTTGCATGTCCACTTTCGGCGCCCAAATCCGCCAACATTGGACATGATGACCTCCCTACAATCCTGGTCTGCGCATTCCCACTTGTTGCGTGGATCCGATACCCACTCCACCTTTTCCTCACATGCTGAGCAGAACATGTCCAAGTTAATTTGAGTATCACTCATCTTCCAGTAGATGTCGCAATTGGCGCAGTGCCACAAGTCCATTCTCTTTTCTTCAAGAGTTGCCTTCGCTCGGTCGGTTTCATTCTCTACGAGTTGCATCACCATATCCCGTCCAAACTCACTCAAGTCTGCCATCATCTTGGCCATTTCCTTCTTCTTTGACTTGAGTAGGATATGGAGATTCTTTGACGCACTCTCGACAATGGCTTTGCGAGCATCGCTGGTTTCCTCCGTGTTGTCGTAGATGTATATGATGGCTTCGATCATTTCGTCAAGGCATGCCCGCTTTTTTCGGTTCCAATATAATGCTGCGAAGGGTTTCATGGAGTGGCTTGGTCAAGGCGATGATCTGGTACTTATGTGTGAGGCAGGCCACCTTGGCGTGAATGATGAGAGGTTGGACGCTGGACGGAGTGGTGTAGCCCGCACTGTACATAAATTCAATCATTGCTTTGACTGCTGTTGGATCGTCGTCTGGAAGGTCAATAAGACCAAGTTCACCCTCCTGGAAGAAATCAGCAGTGTCCGCGTCGTGGTGCACAGTATCGTGACAGACCTTGAAGGCGTCCTTCTTACACGCATTCTTGAAGAACGCGGACTGGTTGCAAACGATGACTTTGTGCACTTTGAAATATTGGCCTTGACACGAGATGGTGAGATCCGAATACTCGTCGCTATTTAACATACTATCAACTGTTAAAATGGGACTTATCAGTACTGCGAAAGAACTGACCTGGAGAGAATTCTCTGGCGCTTCGCGTCATGTCTGTCATTGGCCATGGCTGAGCTATGTCGATGTTGTAAGGTGAGGCGAGAGAGATGACGGGAGCTGCAGATAATACCTAAGGCGGGTCACGGATTATGTAATTATTTCAGAAGGGCAACACTTAGCTAGCGTGGCCACGATTCGAGCGTCGGGTCACTCAACGACGGTGAATTTT
Organism: Venturia aucupariae; assembly: GCA_003693225.1. Classification (NCBI taxonomy): domain Eukaryota; kingdom Fungi; phylum Ascomycota; class Dothideomycetes; order Venturiales; family Venturiaceae; genus Venturia; species Venturia aucupariae. The sequence continues at coordinate 7,898 of QWZN01000321.1, read as the reverse complement.
CATTCTTCGCGATCAGGTAGAGGACTACAATTGTATTAGCTCGACCACAACCCTCTAATCACTAAACCATCCAGGATATCACATGTCTTCGTCATTGCACAATTCTGTCGTCCATGTTGATATTTATACCACCCGTTCCCCAATTGAGATTCAGTCCACATCTCTGAAAACCTCCATGCGAATCAGAACTAAATTTATGTTTAGCATTGCAATTAGATAAGCAGCGTTCTGGTGACTGTGGACGACAGTGGCCAGGCGTGAAACCGCATTTTCCAGCAGAATTACAATAGCTGCCGTCGCAACACGGCTCAACAGAACCACATTGTCGCGGCCCATCTGTAGGAAGCCCAAAGGATGCTTCGTAGCTCTTTCTCGTGGGCATGTAACCGGTCTCTAAGCCTGTGAGTTCCCTAGCCTCGCCATGTATAGAATTGGTGACAGAGCTGATAACGAACGAAAAACCTAAGAGAAGGATTCGCATTCTTGATAGATCGGCAGAAGGACGTGGGAGGTTAGAACTAACCGACAGAGTCTCAAAGTACTGGGACAGACGCTTTACATATTTCTAGGGAGCTGTGTATTGGCAGCATAGTTAGTCGCCCTCAGGCTTACTGAGAAATAGGATTCTGGACCAAAAGTAGCCAGGACCATATCCTGGGGCAAAGTGCAACAATATACGCAGCGTGGATACATACCGAAGACGAAGATCATCTTTCAGCCAGACTGCCTTTCTCATCCAAAAAAATCCTTGTCATCTGGAATGGTGAAAGTGATGGTTTGTCCCATATTGGTTATTTCTTGCGGCTGTATTTCTGCCAGACAATTAACAGTCGAATCTGTGTGGCAAAGGATCCCATCTCGATATTTTCTTTCGCGTTCCCGTTTGGCCTGTTTCATCAATTTCTTCACCGTACCATACGCCCACCAAGGCCTATAACCTTTTTGAACAAGTCTTGCGGAGTACTCGTGACCGGGTTTCCAGTCGGTTTTGAAGAAGACCATGTCTGTAGTATGCTGGCCGTGGGGAGGAATTTCCACAAATGTGTCCAGATATTCTCTAGACAAAAACACGATTTCTCCCCTGAAGCACACACGAAGAGGGACTTCTCGCTCTCCTGTGCTCAAGTCGACTATCTCAAGCAATTCACAATGGAAAGCCCTTGCAAGGCACAAATAGGCATGGGAGTTGTTTATTGTGATGGGGTATTCGGTCTGATTGACCACAGAAAGCTGGAATTTGACTGGGTCTCGCCTGAAGCTGGCTTCCCGACGAGTCGACACCGTGGCGTAGAGCAAGTATGTCACTCTGGCGGGTGCCGTGGGATACTCTGGAAGTCGCGGCATCACAATGAAGGAAGTAGGGGGACAAGTATCTCCCGAATTCACTGATTGTGGCCGCGAAGGAATCTTGGCTTTTGGTATGTGTCGAATTCTGTGCACAAGTCTTTCTGCAAGCGAAGGAAGAAATTGAAGCATTTTTGAAGTGAGGTGCGATTGTTGTAGATGATAGAGTTTAGCATCTTGTAGGCCTCCAAGCCTAACAATGTTGCAGTATGGATGACCAGGAATCTCGGACGTCCCAGCGTAGAATTCCTACGCGAGGCACGAGCGCAAGGGTCAGATCCTATCGTATGGCCCGACTATGGATCTCTGGCCCCAGGACCTTTATCGCATTCCTTCGGCCCCGAATGCAATTCGGTCCCCAGCACAAGGCCCCTCGAAAGATTAGGGCTAGAATCGGTTGGATGATCTGAGGAGAGAGGATGCCGCATAATTCTCTGAACATTGCAGACTATAACTTCAATCGTATTTTAGTGCCGTGCCATTCAACGTAGTCACACGATTAGAAAGCGTAACTGGACAACCGTGCTGGAGCTGCTATGAAGAGGGGCATATTCGAATACCGAGAATATATGGGGATCTGCTCTTACGCAGTTCACCAAAGAGGGTAGTGAGGCGGTTGCCATGAAGCTTCCATGCAGAAGAGCATTCTGGGCCCCACCGGTGCGTCGACACAGTCTTCATCTTCAAGGCGCAGACAAGAGCAGCCTAGTTCCAGCTGAAGCTCTAGGTCCAGCCAATTCTGGCTGTTCGAGCAAGTTCTTATATACCTGCTGGACACACGACGCACCAGAGCCCCTTACGACAAGGTGACCAATTGATACGGTACAATGATGACCTCCCCAATGATACCGTAATGCTGCGATTTCGGAAGTACATTTAAGGCGCTTGCAGGACCCCTTCCAGCGGTTCTTATTTGACCCCAATATGGAACTATGCCATTCCATAAGGTCGAGGAAACCTTGAGAATCAGAACATTGGTCCCTCGAACCAGGTACGACGAAATATCTAGCCGCGGGTTTGTGATGTCGAAAGCAGGAAGCGGCTTACCGTTCAATATGCCAGTAATACCATGATCGACCGCTGGGACAACGAGGTATGCTCCATTAGCGTTTCCTTCGCATTTCGTAGAGGACCAGGAGAAATTTGTCGTATAGTATCCGATACCAGACACGTTTGTCAACCCGAGATCGTACCAGGACTGAAGAGGACCCTCGGGAAGGCTGATGGTGTGGTTGACCTTTTTGGAGTCTATGTCGAGGTTCGAAAAATCATCTGGAGGGCCCCATTGCTCAATCGTAAGATTCCAACTTGACAATATGTCCGCTGGCTCTGCGCACACGTTCGCGACACCGAAATTTTTGCCAGACGACAACTCGACAGTTGATGAAGATGAAGCCGCGATCTTTGCCTGGACTTGAGACGCATTGTTTATTGAATAGCCTAGCACGGCCTCTGAGCTGGAAATGGCGTGCAAGTTGAGAGCACGTGAGTTTCTGAACTTGATAATTCTGGTCTCAGTGTTCTGGAGCTGAAATGACAAGGTCTTGTAGCCATTTCCGGTCACATACTCAGCGACCTGCGTTTCCTCGCCCGTCCAAGCGTCCAAGGCATAAGGTGTGCCCGGGCTCTGGAAACTGATAGTGCCTTCACTATAATCGCCATCATTGTACAGGAAGATGTAAGTATCGCCATTGGAGAGCTGCCGCCATCTCGTGTACCAAGTTCCATTTGATAGAATATGCGACCTAGGCTTGATACCAAGATCGAATAGAGTTTGAGCCAGATCTTCGTATGGAACCTGGTGGACGTTTTGATACCGCAACAAGCTTTCCACGGTGGTCTTCGCTGATTCAATTGCAGTCTCATTCGCTGTGGCATACTTTGAGCTCAAGGATCCAGATATGAAGATGGGCAAACCAGCCATGACGTATCTGGCCAGGTGTTGCACGCCGGCTGGGGTCAAGGTATCGTTCCCACGGACCACCAAGGCCTTGAACGCTTGTCTCAGGGGAGCAAGGCTTGTGTTGCCGACGTAGGCAGAGTCCAATGCAAAATTATCGGGAGAAAGATACTGGTACGTGTATCCAGCCTTGACAAGGTCTAATGGATGGTATAATGGGAAAGGATATCCAGCTTGAGGCACCTGTTTATCCCAAAAGACCAAGTCTACCTGTGGCGTTCCGCTTTGCAGCACCCACTGTACACGACCGAGGTATCCCAGGGCTTGTGAATGACCCACCTGCCAGCCAGGCTGGTGTCGAGAGTGCTCGTTGTAGTCATAGTTGTGTGTTGTATAACCAGGCCACGTAGTCTGGGTGAAATTATGGGAGTAGACCGCGCCGTGTATAACGACCTGGTTGACACCGCCTGCAAATGCATGCTTTGCATCGTAAAGCAACTTCTTCCACGTTTGCGAAAAAGGCTCTCTGTAGTCAGCACCTAGTTCGATGGAGATGATCTGCCTTCCGGCCAGGTCGGCAGGACCGGAGTATTGCGAGAAGGGATCTATTTGATTTTGAAAAGACAACGTCTCGGTTTCGGGGGCATCCGCAACTGGGACCGCTTGCAACATATCCACCGGAAGGTTCCATCCGATCTGTCCGGAAAACTCTAGACCGAGAGTATGAACCCAGTCTACGATTTGAAGATAATAGGCTTGGAGCCCGTCAGTCAATGTGGCAATGAAATCATCTACAATACCAACACTGCCATCGTCTGTATCCGTCTGGACTGAAATCGTCGGATTGCTGGCCTGGTAACCTCCGACTCTTTGAAGGAGAGGAAGATACGGGATTATAGAGTACTTTTCCAGATCAGTAGCTGCGTGGAGATGCTGATGGCCATACTTACGCCATGCTGCTTTTCAAAAATCTTCTCCAGGCCTGGCGTCCAAAATATTGTTGCTGGGATCTCAACGCTATCTTCCCAAAGGTAGTGACCCACCTTTTGCAATAACTCCATAGCTCCATCAACGAGAACGTGCTTTTTGAGGAAGTTTATGATTACCTTTGCCCCCGCTGCGGAAAAGTGATCCACATAGAGAGAACCGTTGTAGAGGTAGTTGGTCGCGTTCTCCGCTGCGATGACTTCGCGCCCGAGAGGTTGATACAAGTACCAGGCATGAAGGACATAGGACTGAGCGCCGCTGATTTGAGTGTGACTTACAGTTATTGTACCATTAGACTTGACCAGACTCGAGACGTCCTTTATGGATGCTTTAGAAATTTTGTACTGGGGATAGCGGTTTGGACGACCCCACGGGTTCGCGACATCGTTGAGGGTCGATCCCAAACTCATGACCGCATATGTTTGAGCGGCGAGAAAATTTCCATTTCTCCAGCCTGGTAGGTTGCCGGTGTAACTGCCGTTCATGATGGTAATATTACTGGATCTCTATTTGGTCATCACCACCCGCTCCAAAATCGCGGTTCCTGATCATACCAATGTCCATGCTAGGCCTGGGTCGTTGTACTCGGCAGGCACAGCACCATTGTTACTCATCGCATAATCAAAGGTAAGGTTGTTGTCGAGATGTGCCTGCATAGCAGCCTTCAGAACCCTGACATACTGAGGCGTGCCGTATCCGTACTCGGTCCAGTTTGTAGGAGGTTTCCCCTTGAGCTGTTAGACCTTGATAAGAACACAACAAAGTCGATGTATGCGACGAACCGTAGGGGAGCCGAACCAGTTGTGGAATTCCAACCCACCAGCACCGATTTGGCCGAGCGATGCAACATCTTGAGCTACGCCGTCAGAGGTGACGCTCGCATCTGGAAGCCTTACAACGTTGGTTAGATGAGGTTCGGTGGCTGCGTTGAACATCTTACCAGTATCTAAACCTTGGTTTGACAGTTGTCCCGGGATTGGCGAAAGAACCTGGGGCAACTCCGCTGCTTGTGCTTTGTCGCCGCTTGAGTGGAGAGGCTGCAAGGGCGCTCCCACAGGCACAGAGAAAGAGGCTGAATACGAAGCCTCGCATTTTAGGATCGCTTTTTCAGGTAAATGGCCGTGTTTGCTGCTTGCTTGCTTGATGCTGCGTACACTCCCTATGATCATATAAACCTCCCCGAGAAGCCATCTCCGGCTTCGCTGGCGATTCGTCCGAGACGGCACAGTGGGTTGAGTAATTCCGTGGCTTTGTGGTATAGTTATTTCGAGGCGAGAGTGCCACAGAATTGCTCAAACCACTATGACGGTGCAAGGTATGTTGAAGTTCGTCAATATGGATAGGAGTATTGAGGGGAAAAATAGGAGTCAATGGCATAGCTTTGGAAGAACAAGGATCTCCTATTATTACTATCGGGCTAATGTTTATCGAGTTTTCAAATACGACGTACTATACGAATTCTATCATGGATACGATCGGGTCGAGAGGCTATATAATCGACCTTAATTATATCTTCTATTTCAATATTCGCTTCGATTACTACTATACGAATTATATTAATAGTCGTCGACGTTTTTAGTTATCTAGTACTAGAGCTTGTACTATAGTTAAGTATATAATATTATCTTTTAATACCCTAGTCCTAGTACTAACTAGGCTTTTAAGTTATTAATCTACTATATAGAAAAGGAATTATAATATCTAGATAAGCTTAGAGGACTTTAATAAGGAAGTTAAGAAAAACTTTAAAGATTTATAGCTTTATCTTAATACTAAGCTTTTATAGAGTTACTTCTTATAACCTACCTTAGTAAAAATAAGGGGCGTAGATAATAGTAAAGTAGTAGTTATTAGAAAAGAATAGTATTTTAATAGTTAGTTATATAAAGTACTAAGATTTATAAAATATAATCTAAATTTAAAATATTTATTTAAACGAATAGTTATCTTTAATTATTACTTAGTATATTATTAATATTTAGTAGATTAAACTATATATATATCGTAGTTTTAAAATAAACTAGTTTCCTAAAATTTTAATAGTTTTATAATAGTTATAACAAAGTTTAATAGTTATAATATAGTTAGATTATAGAGAATTAGATTATATAATAGTAAAGTTATAGTATAGGCCTAACTTTAGACCTTATACTATTTATCTAATCTCTATATAATCTTCTTTCTACTACTAGAATACTATCTTTCTTATTAAATAAATCTTCTATATAATTTACTAGTACTCTCCTTTGTTACTATAACTTACCTCTCTCTAATACTAGATCTTTAGATCTAGATATAGAAAAGAACTATATACGTATATTTCTATTACTTATACTTATTAATAGGCGAGTACTATTTCTATACCTAAATCCTTAGTTTTACCCCTACAATCCTTTAGATTATACCCGCCTAAAAAATAGTATCCCCCTCTCTAAAGACTAGGGCGTTAAGGGCCCTAGTAGAAAAGACTAGCTCTAAAGGCTAGCTAGTATATAAGCCCTCTATAATCTAGGGGGTAAGACCCCCTAAATTATATATAACTATAAGACTATATATTATATAAAGTAAGATATACGACTCAAGTTAGACTCGAGTTATATATATAATATTTATACTTAAAGTCTTTTTATAGTATTCTATACCTTACTATATAAATTTGTACGTAGAAGGTACAAATATAATAAAAAAGATTAATATAGGAAAGTAGATAATATAGGCGGCCGTCGCTATACTATAGTATAGTCTAGTACTTAGACTTATAATCTTAGCTATAGATTATAGTAAATCTTAGCTATAGATTATAGTACGTATATATAATCTTAGTATAGTACGGGATAAGATCTATATACGGTACGAGACTATTACTAAGGTCTAAAGTAGTTAGACTATAGATAGACTATCGCCTATACCGTAGTTTCTTATATATAGTACCTTTATACCTCTTATATATAAATTTGTATAGTAAGGCTATAAGAATATTATATAGTAGGCGTTTACGTATAGTAGTCTATCTATATATACTATAGTAGAGATATACTATTATAGGGCTAGTATATAAGGGATAGACTTAGTATCTATCTAATATTTAAGAACTAACTAATAATATATACTTATACTACTTTTATATAATAGTCTTTTAAATAGTACTTTTAAGACTATTTATTTTATTTTTATCTATATATTTACTTCTATCTAATCTTACCTCTAACCTATTATTCTATCTAATTATAAGATTCTATTAACGGCGGATAATAATATCTAGCTTTTACCTTACTAACGCTCTTTCTACTATAATACCTATACTAGCTCTACTACTATAATATTATATATCGCCGTAATACTTATATATATACTAGCTATTAGGCTAGCCCTATAACTAGGGCCTTAAGGGCTTTGATTATAGAGAGAAGAATACTATTTTTTAGGCGGGTATAATCTAAAGGATCGTAGAGGTATAAATAGTTAATCTAGATATAGAAATAGTACTTATCTATTAATATCTTAATTTATTTAACTAAATATCTTTTTTAAGCTCTAGATTAAAAGTATAGATTAAAAAGTAAAGGTTAAAAAGTATAGACTAAAAAGTATAGATTAAAAAGTATAGATTAAAAAGTATAGATTAAAAAGTATAGATTAAAAAGTATAGATTAAAAAGTATAGATTA
>QWZN01000320.1:0-21925 GCA_003693225.1 Venturia aucupariae | reverse complement strand
TAATAACTACTAATTAGTATTAGTATATCTCTACTAGATCCTATTAGGTATATAGGTATGAATTGACGTCAATAAAAAGATAAGAATAATAAAGGAAAGAATAAAGAAAGGACTAGTTATTGGTATAGTATATTCTAATTGATTAATAACCTATAAGAGAGCTTGTAGGTTATAACTATATCCTATCCCTATACTATAACCACCATATTGTATTAGGTAAAGTTGGTAGGTATTAGGGGCTAGCGCCCTTAGGAGGGTTGGGGCTCAAGGCTTATAGGATATATAGGCTATAGTAGAGACCGGTAGACAGTACGCGGACTACGAGACTATATAGCCAGCCTAATCCCTCCTCCTACTTTATACTTTAGTTAACTTAGCTTTATCTACCACCTTGATCCTTGTGTATACAGGGTTACCCCGTGATATTAAGTTAACTCTATTTTCTACTCACGAAGCAACTCCCTCTATTATAAACAATCTAGACGACAAGGGTTTCCCCTCGCTCCCCGGCTCTACGGGTATAAGATAGGACGGCGGCGGTCCTCCCGTCTAGCTACTCCCTATCTAATATACCTCTATAATCTAATAACTAGTCGCCGCCTAAAGACTTACGGAGAATAAGCTAAACGCGGCGGAGGTAGCTTTCGATAACTAGAGGAGCTAGGATAAGAAACTACGCGAACTAGTCGACGCCCTTTAAGTATTCGCCTCCCGCGAGACCGCGGCGCCCGCCTACGATAGACCGGACACTATAGGTCCTCGGGAATAGAAGCCTCCTATATAGGATAGTACCGTAGCTACTTTCCGCGACTTTCTTATTCGGCTATAGAGCTCCTACTAAGTATACTTTAGCCTCAAACTAGCGCTCTCCGCCCCCTACTACTAGGACTATATCAACGACTACCTCCCGTACGATAAGCGCGCAAGGTTGCGCAACTTCTAGATAGCGGGCGGCGCCTCGGGCAGCCGGGACCCTAAGGAGTTCTTTACGGTCCTCGAGGCTACCTTCGCGGACTCTATAGAAAAGACGAAGGCTTTAGAAAACCTTATAAGGTTAAGGTACTAGGATAGCTAACTATAGTATAAATACTAGCTAGTTTTCGACAAACTTCTATACGTATAGGACGGGACCTACTAGGATAATACTATAAAGATTATATATCTAAAGAAGATATTCTCTAACTAGGTCGCTATAAGCACGGTCCCTATATAATATATACCGTAGTACGCCGGTTTCTATACGGAGGTCGGACGTATTATAGCTAATTACGAGAATACCTCCTAGTTCGCGACCGAGAACTAAATATAGCTCTCTAGGCCAAAGTCCTCGGAGCCCGGCACGGTTGGGTCGTACGCCGGCCCTAGCGGAATAACCAACTTTCGCCCTAGTACTAGGCCCTAGACGGAGCCGGTCGATATTATAATAACCGCTACTTAGATTTAAACGAGCGGATAGTACTCCGCTATAAGCTCGTCGCGATAGTAGCCAAACCCTAGTAGCTCTAAGGCCCCTACCCGCGCTAAATAGGTTACTAAAGCGGAGCTCGACTCGAGACGAGAGCGAGGACTCTACTTCCGGTACGGAGGAAGCGGATACCAGTCGAATAACTACGTCTACCGCGCCGCCCTAAACCCCGTAAAGGTCTCCTCCGGATACGTTAACGTGTCCGCCCTCCTCTCCGTACCGGATACCCCTCCTATATTAGAGGACTCTAAGCCGGAAGAGGCGGGAAAAGTATAGCTCCCTATTATAGTTAGGATAAGGGAGCTAAGAGAGTACTTAAGTAGGGCTAGCGATTATACCGGGTAAGAATAAACGGGAGGAGTATATTTATAGACGTTTACCTAAATAATAATACTACTTCTCCTATATTTGCCCTGATCAATAAAGGCTACGAGTACTACGCTATAATAAGTAATAACCTAACGAGGAGACTCGGACTCCGTCTAGTCAACGACGCTTTGCGTCGAATACGTAGCGCTACAAAGGCAATAATAGATACTAAGATTAGAGGGGTAGTCGGGTTCCGGATAAATATAGGCGGATTCCGCTAGAACGTATACGTATACGTCGTACCCAACCTGTCCTACAACTTGATCCTAGGTAACCTATAGAAGGCCTATAATATAATCCGGATAGCGCCCGATTAGGGCCGGCTCTAGTACGGCCGCAGTCTATAGTAGATTGCGGAGCGTTACCGCTACGAAGAACGTAGGCCCGCGGGAATATCCGCGGCCTCTACTATAGACGGTACGATAGCTATATCTACTTATATTACGGAGCGTTACCGCTACGAAGAACGTTAGCCCGCGGGAATATCCGCGGCCTCTACTATAGATAGTATAATAGCCGTATCTACCTATCTAGACTCGGAGGTATATAAGGCTACCCTAAGGCAACCGGACTCCGCGGTAGAACTAGCGGTATTAATACCGATTATATATATAGGTATAGTCAGTAGGCCTAACCCCTAGTCTAGAGACTACTATACGGTACGGAACTCCGGCCTAGAATAGTCGGACTCCGCCTCCTATATTACAATAGCTAGTTTCTCCCGGGATACGAAGACGCGGATTACTATAGTAAATATAGAAGACGTACTTAAGGCCTTGGACGATAAGCCCCCTATTACGACGGCGTAGCTTAAGAAGTAGCTACCTCTAGAGATCCACGACCTTACCCCGCTATTTTCTAGCCGGGAGGCCGAGAAGCTAGCCCCCTTCCGCCCTAACGTGATATAGATCACGAGCATGCGTGATATAGTATAATAAACATGTATATTATTGTTAACTATTAATCCTCGTATAAGGATCCTACTACTAACTAACGCGAGCATACCTTGGTAGGTCTAACCCTGCCAGATCCCCCCTTTCGAGAAGATCGACGCCCTTATCGTACAAATTGATGCTTATTCTATCTCTATACCTTTGCTATTTTTTTCCTTTTTTCTTTGGTTTTTTCTTCCTGCCGATCCTCGTCGCATTGCGCTATCCGTCGCTACTTGCTATATTACTCGTACCTCTATCTCAAACTCCTTCTAGGGTTTCTCTCTCCTCCTTTTACTTCTTCGCTAGCACCTCCTTACCGTTCTTCTATTTGCCCGACTATACTCCAGTCGAGACCTTCGTATAGATATTTTTAACTACGTTCTTGCGGTTGACCGTCTCGGCGAGGGTGCCTATTATAGTAATTATATTTCCCATATTGAAGGGGAGACTAGTAAACTATATCTATCCTATCTAGTATAGTAGATCGGCGGCGGCATTGGCGACGTTGTTACAAACCTTTTACGCGCCCTTATTAAAGCCCTATAGGTAGTCGCCTACTTTCTTCGTAGTGTAAAGACCGTTAGTAAGGCGGGGAAGGAAGTTGTTTTAATAGTAGTCGATTACCTCGACTATATAGTCTACTATAGCCGCGACAAAGCCCTTAGTAATACGAGTCTAGGCTTCTACTTTCTTAGCTTCCTCGTCTACTTTCTTAGCTTCCTCCTCGAGCTCGGTGAACTTGTCCTTATAGTACTTCTCGAGGGCCTTCAACTTTAGCTCGTATACTTGGCCTTCGGATGTGACTAGGCCTACGTTAGTTATAGAGAGGCCCTTGTATATAGTATAGATATAGTCGATAAGCTTATTCTTCGTAACTTTATTTAATGCTTTCTTATCTATTCTAGCTATCGGATCCTCGAAGGCTATATCTTATCCCTCTTTAGTATCCTTGTCCTCCTCCGAGTAGTTGCGGTATTCGAGAGCTAAGTCCTCGTAGTCGGAGTTAATAGTATTAGCTTTCTTAGTCTTAGGTTTATCTAGCTCGATAGCGTTACTACGCTTAAGCTTCTTCTTACTTGGTATCGGGACTTCGACTTCCTCGCTGCTACTTATATCCGCAAACGCGTCCTTTAGCTTTGCCAGCTTACTCGGGGGATACTTGCGCTTTCGTGTACTAGAAGGCTATTTAGAAGGCTTTTCTTCTAGTATTACGTTACCCGCCTTTCGGCTTGATCTAGGCGTACGAACCTCTTTACCCTTGACTAAGGATTTAACTAAGGATTTAACTAAGGACTTATCGGGCGTAGGCTTCGCGCCTAGGACCTTCTTCGGTATAGGAGTTATAGCCAAGCCTGCTTCGAATTCGGTTCGGTTAGCGAGCCGGGTTTATTAAATAGCGGTAAGTTATTTACTACGGTGAACTTGGTCGCGAAGTTTTCCTACCTCGAGTCCGCCTACTATACCCGCTAGTAACGCGTTGTTTGGGGCGTGTTGTTTACCTAGGCCGAGCTTTATTTTAGCGGACGCGTTATATTAAGCCGCGATCTTTGCTTTAGCGGACGCGTCGTTTTCGGCTGCGAGCTTTGCTTTGGCTACAGCTTTATTATTTTCGGCTACGAGCTTTACTTTAGCTATAGCTTTGTCGTTTTCGGCTACGAGCTTTACTTTAGCTATAGCTTTAGAAACTACTAATAGGTCTTCGACGTCGGAGTTGTCTTCCTCTTCTTACTCGTCTCTAGAGGCGTCGTTAGCCTCTACTACGTCCTTTTCTAGCTCCGACTCATCCTCGTCATTTTTCGGGATATTGCCCTCGCGTGCTACTTTGCGCTTGTCCTTCTCTTTCTAGGAATATATACCCTTTCTAGTCTTACTTCTACCTACGATAGCCTTCAGTTCGATGGTTATTGTAGTAATAACTAGCTCGACTACCGCTACTACTTCGAGATTATAGTATACTAGCCGAGGGCACTCGAGTTCCTCGAGGTCTAGTAGGATATAGCCTTTAAGGAAATCTCGTCGATTGCGTATTCGTATAGAGGTTGCCTCGGCGTACTAGTTCTATTCGAATTTCATCAAGGGGGGCTTATCCTCGCCTATATTATGCTTACGATACTTATTGTCCTATTTCATGTCCTAGGCTGGTATATTATAATACTTATTGAATTCTCGGACATAGTCGATTATTAGCTGTATAGGCCGCATCTTTGCGTAGTATACGAAATTGGTCACCGTTTCCTCGAGTAATCCTACGTGGAAATACTAATAATCGGCCTTAAGGGACATGTCGTTGGGGGCCCTTATACCGTTAAGGATTTCTTTACGGATTAAAGCGTCGAGCTTAATAATGGTATTAATATTAACGGGTACCGTAGCTATAAACGACTATTTATCGTTCTCGTATATACTCTCCAACTCAACGCTGGGGGGAAGTAAGCGGTATACTACGCGTATAGGATCATCTATCTATACTTCGGTAATATCCTCGGCTTTCTATATTAGTACTATACTTGTAACGGACACGCCTGCTTCTCCTATATCCTCGATTAGCTAATCCGGAATTTGGTATATTACCTTTTCCTCGTCGTTGGTTATCTACTTGGTACTAGACCATCTGACGTTGTCTAGTCTATTTGACTCGCCTCTAAGCAAACGGTTGCCCTAGGCTAAGAGCGTATTAGTTGGTATAAATACTACTACTTTGCCTATAGGCCGAGACGCTGCAACGCGAGTGCCTTTGATAGTCTAGGTGCTCGGGTACCTATAGGCAAGCTCTGCTATACTATATCGCGGGGATCTAGAGTCCTCTATATACGCGGCTATCGCATTAGCCAGGTGCACGCTGTGATTCGGTACTACCAACGGGTGTCCCTCGTACATCCTATAGTTCTAGAATATCTAATAATACTAGTTGGATACTGCATTGAAGCGTCCTCTATTAATAGTACTAATATCCTCGTAGTATATTCCGAGCATATACCTAGCTACCGGTACCTAATATAGAGGGCTACTTGTAGTCCAGTTATATAAGAGTTCCGGTCCCTAGACGGGCATGACCTTTACCGTCTTACGTCTCGAGGTATCGGCCGTTATAATCGCTTGCGTGTAGTGTAGTACGAGCAAGTTCCTAGGGTATTAGTCTTCTATTATTTGCTCGACTAGCAGTCTTTTCGCGATGTATCTAAGGAACCTAAAGGCTGCGAATAAGAGGCGTATAGTACCTAGGATTATACGGGTAATATCTACTATCTCTTCCGTATTGAAGGTAAAGTCGGAGGGATCGATACTCGCGACGTATCTTAATAGGAAATATTCTTATCGTCGGGGCAACCCGATTTCCTCGAGGAGATGCCTGAGATCGTATAGCTATACGTTCTATAATAGAATATAAAATGCTCGTACGAAATACTCGCCGGTATTATCTTTCTATACTAGGAATTTAAATGCGAGTTTGCCCAGGTCTATTACTCGTTCTTTTAGGACCCCCTAGTATATCAGCTGGTAGGCAATGTCCTCGGCCGTTAGTTTCTCTACGCTATTGCGGTAGAATGTCCAGATCACGCATTCCTGAAGCCCGGGTCCCTTATAACCGACTGCTTATAGTATAGCTACCTAGTTTTTGTCTAGGGTATTCTCTAGTATATATTAATACCTATATAGTCTCGCGACTATCTATATAATCTCCTTGTCTAAAAGCCCGCCGTCTTCGAACAAGGTTCGTTCGGATATAGAGTTAAAGACTATTTGTTTTTTTACCCAAGTTGGGCGGTCGAGTATCTCTCGAATATCGGTTCTATCAGGCTCTAGGAGGGTAGGACGATACTCGTGCAAATCGAGGTTTAATAGGCGTGGTGGAGTCTGGGCTACTATGAATATATATAGGTTTATCTCTACGTTTTTAGGCGTTAGAGCATGCATTTACTATATAATCCTATCTATAAAGGGGTAGCGTTCCTATCTACTTACTCCTATATACCATATATAATAGTATGCCTCGTCTTTGTCTATATCTCCGCCTAAGGTTACTCTAAAGTCCTCCTCGTTGAACTCGCCGATTCCGTCCTACTCGTTCTCGAGATCGCTGTCGCGTGAAGAATGCTCGGTAGAATCGCTTAATTCTTCCTCGGTCGGATCTTGAATAGTAGGAGGATCGGGTATAGTAGTAGATAGGTCGCTTATATCGCTAGACACGCTCGACTCTATTATAATTGCATCTTCGTTCGTGCTTAGGTCGGGTATGGTAGGTTCGTTGCTCGTGGCTAGCTTAGGCTTTATTACTAGGGATAGGGTATCCCAGCTTATACTTTGGTATAGCTTTCTACCGCTTCTTAATTCTTTGCTACCTATAGTGCTTGCGAATAGATTAAGGCCTAGAGGTAGCCAGCTTGGTTCTATTATACGACGCGTTCCGATATACTTATTGGTTGCTCGCGTGCAGGATACGCGTTATATATTAATAGGGCTGAAATCGATCGGGGAAAAGCTGCGAACTTTATTTGGGGATACGCCGAGATATCTAGGTACGGGGATATAATTTGTGATTGCGGGATTGGTTTTATAAACGGGGATACAATATCTGTTTATATGATTGATTTTGGAAACGGGGATACAATGTCTATTTATATAATTGATTTTAGAAGCGGGGATACAGTGTCTACTAATATAATTGATTTTAGAAACGGGGATATAATATCTATTTATATAATTGATTTTGGAAGCGGGGATACAGTATCTGCTAATATAATTGATTTTAGAAACGGGGATACAATGCGCGCTAAGGAATCTAAAAAGTACTATAAAGAAGTAGAATACTATATACTATGGTTGTTATTAATTAACGGCAGGAATTTCGACGTGGGAGAATAATCGAGTCTACTACTTGCGTTAATCCTCCTTCTTAAGGGGTTGGCGGGCTTTGCGTAGGCGTATCCTACCGTCGATAATTTCCTCGATAGCTTCCTCGTTTAAGGGGATCGTTTACTGTAATACTCGAGTATTACGTTTTGCCGTTTGCTTAGCCTTTCTTAGTTTATTTTTTAAGATCTTAGGCTAGGCTTCTAGATAGGCTTTATCGTATTCTTATATCAATTCGCGAGCATTACTTAGATTATCTTAGGAATACTATACGTTATAGCCTGGCCCGTAGCCCTACTATTTAACGAGGTATTGCGTAACCCTATGTCCGTCGACTCTTTTACCGAGCAATTTCTCGATAGTATATACTAGTATACCATCGTTGTCGACTTCCTCTAGGCCTGGCTTAGGATATAGGTCGCGAGTATATAGGTCGTCGCCTGGTAGGGCTACTTCCAGTTATGCTACCGAGACGACGTTATAAATCTTTATAACTTCTAGCAACTCAAGCTCATATACTATATTATTGATCCGTCGCTTGATCTTGACGCGGATACGTTAATTGGAGTACTTGCGATAGGAATACCCGGGTACCTTGTATCCGTGATACAATCGCAGATAGACGATTTCTCCGCGCTTAAAACGGACGGGCTTATATTTGGTATTATACCGCATCTTTATAGATACATTAGCAAAGTCGATGGCTTCTTAGGCTTCGTCGCGGAACTATTACCTGAGCGTTAAATAGTCTACCGTACTGAGATTAGATAAGGCGGGGAAAGTATCTCTTAGCTAAAATCCGTAAAGGATCTACATTAGCGAAACCCCTATAGTAGCGTTAGCGCTAGAGTTCATCGTCTATTAAATATAGACGAGGAACTCTATCTATTCCTTATTAGGGTTGGCCGTAACCTTATACCTAATTACTATCTCTACTATCTGGTTGGTTCTCTCGCTTTAGCTATTAGTTTGAGGATGCCATACTATTAAGAATATAAGCTTCGTTTGTATAAGCTGAAATATTATCTTCTATAGTTTATCTATAAAGCGTAAGTCCCTATCGGAGACGATGCCTGTAGGGATACCCTAACTATATACTTTGAGTTCTCGTAGTAATACCGATACCTATTACTCTGTTTGCCAATTACCCTGTCCCGGGATAAGGAGGATTGCCTTGGAGAATTTGTATATTACCGTGAGCAATATATCGTAGGCTACTAATATAGGAGGTAGGTTTATAACAAAATCTATGCAAATAGTATAGAAGGGGATAGGATTAGTAGGGATTGGGTGAAGCTCGCTATAGGGCAAGTAACGCTTAGTTTAATTAACCTAGTAGTCTAGGCAATACTCGATATATTCTCGGAGGGACTTTGAAAGTCTTCTCACGTAGAATAACACTACGATACGAGTATAGGCTCTATAAAAACCCTAATAGTAGTGATTATTATACGCGATTTCGAATATATCTTTTTTATAGAGAGCGGGGATATATAGGCGTTCGGGACTACCTTTGCCTTTATCGGTATAGTAGATCAATCCTCCTCTCTCAAAGAATCGAAGCCCAGGAGGGGGTTGGTTAGGGGCATTAGTAGTTAGGGATACTAGGATAGGTTTAGAAGCCGGTAGTTTGGGTATCTCGGGTTTAGTTATTCTAAGCTAGGTATATATTTTCTACTATCGGGGATCTTCGGAGTAACCCTAACGGATTCTACTCTTAAAGTCCTCGGACATCTCTACCAAGGCGACGTAGTAGATTCCTAGCTGTATAATTTCCTCGAGGTCGTCGGCATAGTCAACTTCCTCGTCTGTCCGCCGCAGTCTGCTAAGGGTATCCGGGACTATATAGATCTTGCCCGGCTTGTAGTACAGCTCAAGTATTAAGAACGTAGAAATAAATACCGATACTATTGCGAGCTTTATACTAAGTCGGTCGAGATTAATAGTCTTATTCAAGTTAACCTACTTAGCGATGCCTATAATTGCTTTATAGTCCGTGAGTAAGATTGCTCTTATTGCTGTACGGATTAAATACCCGAGTTTCTTGACTACCTAGTATACGCCTACTACTTCAAGCTCGGTAGGCTAGTATCGTATAGTGGTAGGAGTGAGGGCTTTGCTAAGGAAGAGGATAGGCTAGATCTTCGTAGCTACGAAAGGGGTAACTTTCTTAACGAGTATCTTTGCGGGATAGCCGAGTTATTCGTCCCTCTCTATATTATCTTTTACCTCGATCTCGACTTCCTCGAAAGAGGGTTCTAGATCGTTGATAATATGATATACTATAGTACCACTACCCTATTCGCGTGAGGTATCCACGTCGATATAAAGTAGTCGGTTAGGATCCTAGTAGTATAGTAGGCGATCCCTATAGATCTTATCCTAAATAGCTTGAAATGATACTCGTAGTTCCTCGTTATTAGCTACTTTCTACTTAGCTGCGAATCCTCGTCTCGCTAGGTTCTTTAGTGGTACGCCTATTAGCAATCTCTTTTTTTCTTTTTGCAGTGCCTCGTTAAGTTGCGCGTAGTATAGAACTACGTAGCGGAGATACCCGGTAAGTCCTACTACTAATTCTAGTTCGCTAAGGTTGACGGGGAACGCCAAGTTGCGAACTGCTACGATCTTCTCCTCCTACGTAGAGAATCTATATCTATCTATATAGGAGCCTAGCAACTTGACTAAAGGGAATCCGAGGAAGCTCTTAGCTAGGGCCAATCTGAAATCCAGGCTGTCGAGCTTCTAGAATACCGTTCTAAGGTAGTAAAGATATTCCTCGAGGGTAGTAGATGCGACGCGGAAGTCATCGATGTAGGTATACGCCTAAGGGAATTCCTCGAGGATCTATATAGTGAGCCGTTGCACGTACTATACCGAATTATAGTAGCCTATAATAAGGACGTGGAATTGCTCCTATCCCCTATAAGTATTAACCGTGAATTTGTATCGGTCCTACTCGCGGATCAGCTATTAGTAGAAGAAAGATAGCCCGTTAAAGACGGAGATAAACTTCTTATTGCGCAGTTAAGCGAGGAAATCTTCTTAGAGGGGTAGGGGATAGGAGTCCTTAATACTAATAGTATTTAGCCCGCGCAAGTCTACAACTACGCGAGGTTTTCTTCGTATAGTGCCGTCGGGATTCTGGATAGTTCTCTATACTACGAACACGGGGAATGCGAATAGGGTAGGATAGAGGTTACGGGATATTTTACCTTCCTCCGTTAATTTATCGAATACTTTGTCGATTTCCTAACGAGCTTCCCTCCTGTATCGGTAGGTTCGGGTATCTAACTTAGGATCTTCCTCAAATTGTAATAGGATAGGAACGCTCGCGTATAAGTACTTGGGGATTTTAATCGTAGAACTTTCGGATACCTATAGACGGGGAAACTCCTCTACTATAGCCTTGATTTACGCTACTTCTTGTTCATTGCCGTAGATCGTGATACCGTTGTCGAGCTTGGTTTCTTAATCTCTAAGCAATTCGGGCTATATAGCTACTAGGTAATAGTCGTTGGTATCGAGAGCGTAGTAGCCGTGGTATTTATAGGCTGACAAGATGCCTAGGGATACGTTGAGTAGGATAACTAAGGTACTATTACTATCGTTTCTTACTATAACCGTTCGGAAATGCTCGTCCGTAATCTAATTATAGATTCGACCATTTCCCTTGTAGAATTCCCGTAGGGTATTAGAAAAATAGTAGGCAAACTTATAGTCCCTACTTATTAGCAATGCTCGTAAGGCCTTCGTGCGTCCAAGCCTATACTTAACCGGGACTGCCACTATAGTATACGGAGGTATTTTAGTACGCTCGGATGATTTGACGAGCAATTCGGGGATAACTAAAGCTCGAGGAGCGATTATCAATGGTATGGAAGCATTATCGTATTAGGAGAAGACTATACTACCGGAGGATATAAGGATATCGATTCCGTATAGGGCGAGGACGTCCGTACCTATAAGTAATCCTACGCCGAAGTCGTCGACGATACGTACTTCGAAGCTAAACTCGAGCAACACGCTGTAGCTATTTCTTTAAGCGGGGATGAATACAGTTACTATATATTTCTACGAGGTAGTAGTTACTCCTAATACTCCTAAAAGCATCTATAGCTTATTAAGCTCCTGAAGCTGGATGCTCGGGTCCGCTAGGAGTACTACCTCGTTGAAGTATAATCGTCCTATTAATAATATACGGTATCCTATATCTATATAGCATTTCGTTGTCCTGCCCTTTAGGGCAAAGCGGATCGGGTATTACGTATAGTTATACTTCTTAAAGCTATCGACTATAGATAATATACCTCGAGGGATTGCTTAGATAATTAGGAGGTCCTCTCGGTTATCGTTAACGAGGTCGGTATAATAGACCTCGGAGATATACTCGTTCGCGTTACGAAGCGACTAGAAAGACTCTAGTTTTCGAGGAAGGTAATAGGCTTCCTAGAGATACTACTATAGCTTATTACTTGACTCGAATTAAGAAGGGTAAATACGGTACGAGGATAATTTAGCTCTACTTCCTTATCGGGAAGGTCTCCTCGGTGTCGGATCCGGCGTATCTAGACCGGGGGTTAGATGCATCGCTACTAGTACTAGGTCGGAGGTAAGGAAATGCGCGTTGATTTCTAGATCGAGCGGGCCCTCGTCGTCCTTATCCTCGAGAGAAGAGTATTCGGATTCGTACTATAAGGAATTGCTGGGGTTATAAGCTACGTAGTAGCTTCAATACTCGCGTTTAGGATCCTTTTCTCTCTAAGGAAGGCTCCCGTTCGTCTTACGGCGATTATCTCCTCGTCTATCACCTATTCTTTTCTCGCGATTATTACCTCGCTTGTTACTCCCTCTACGATCCTCGCCTCGTCTTTCATTTCCTCTCCTTTCTCGATCCCGCCTATCAGGCTAGGCTTCTCCGTCGCCTCGACGGTATCCTCGGGTATCTTCGCTTCTTGAGTAGTAAGGATCCCTATTAGATAGTAGCGTCTAAGTCTAAATGATCTCCGTCTTGGAGAATCTCGTTTTCTCGCTTTCGTTTACCTGTAGGTTAGTATAAGGGGGAGAGCTTATAAAACGATCCTGAGTAAAAGGGCGAGCATTACGTTTATAGCTATTCCCTCGGGAGTTGCTCGCGTAGCTACTCGATTGCTTAGGGCGTGGATCTAAAGGGGGCTTACTTAAGAAAGGGGATTATATATAGGATTACGCATAATCTTTTCTACGGTCGGAGGGATACTCGCGTTTTCTTCTTATATCTTAGAAGTCGTAGCGGCGAGCTTCGATGTTCTCGATAAACTTATTAACTATAGTTCTTTTAGTAATAAGGGGAATAGTAGTGCGAATACGCGTATCGATCGAGTTCTATATCTTCGTAAGGCGTTGGTAATTAGTCTAAAAGCCCGCGGCTTTAAGCTCGTAGTATACTATTATAATATATTTAGCGACTGAAGTTCCGCGAGCAACGTCGCTAATAGAGAGATATCTTTCCTCGAATTTTCGTAGGGCTTCTTCTAGCCTCATTCTAAAGCGTTTTTCCAATGCCTTATACTACCGAGTAATGCCCGTGCCTGACTTGAGTCGAGCTTTCTCGTAGCTAGATAACTATATCGTATACTAGGTTAGAGCGGTACCTCTTAGGCATTTGGAGATACCCAAACGTAGCGTCTTACCTACTACCGAGTCGTACTGGTCGCGTAGTTACTCGATAAAAGGGTATACCGTATAGTAAATTATCTTTCTATACTCTAGAGAGACGGAATCTATGGACGAGGATTCTAGGCAGAAGAATCCACATTCTTCTGGTCTGAATTTCTTGCTTTTTTCCTCGTCGCTAGAGCTAGGCTCGTCCTCTTCGGATAACGAGGAGGAATCCCTTGGGGGCTTCGATTTGCTAGCTAGTCTAGGGTACCTTTTGCTCGGATTTTCTTTAAAGACCTCTCTATAGATAGTATCGAGCTTAGCTAATGCCTCCGCTAGTTCTAGCTCTATACTGCGAGGAGCTGGTTCTAGCTCTATACTACGAGGAACTAGTTCTGGTTCCGTATTACGAGCAGGATTAGTACTGCGGGTATTAGTTGGAGGAGCTGGTGGCTCTATTAGCTATTACTCGTACTATACGCGCTCGAAGCCGCCTCTTTGAAGACGGCGGCCCTAATCCTTACGATATCGCTAGGAGTGGCCTGCTTAGCGTACTTCCTCAATTTGCTTTACTACTTTTGCTTACTCGATTCTTCGGATATTATCTATTATCGTTATAACTTCCCTAAGTTATTCCTCGTTAAGCTATCTTATTATACTAGGAGCTCGAGTCTCCTTATCGTTCTCGAGGGCTTCCTAATTGTCTCGAAAGGCTTCCTTATCCTCGTCGTGGGTACTCCGCAGTACGGGTTCCTTTCCCTATACTCGTGCTAAGGGGCTAGCGGCGGATATACTATGGATATTATCCATGAAACTGCTTACCGCTAATACCTTGCGGGGAAAGTCTAGTAAGTAGCGTTACGCTCTAGGGGCTTCCGGAGTAGGTATACTTCCTAGATATCCTTCCTCGTTAAAAGGGGAAGAAGGAGGTGAGAAGTATTTAAATTTCCTTAGTAGCGAGGATCCGGTTACCTTTTAGAAGTCTTTGATTACCTTCTTGACGACGCCCGCTCCACTAACTATAATTTGCCAATCTTGGGGGAAGGAGAGAACCTTGTGAGTATCTTCTATTCTCTGAGAACGAGTAGAACTATTCCCGCGGATATACGCGAGGGATTCTCCTAGTAAGGCGATAGGAGGATCGGGGAAGTACTCTACTAGCTAGTAGATTCGCTCTTATAATATCGGATCGACGAGGTTCTAATGTCCTTCGTACGATTCTATAAAGGATTTGAGGTGGTAAAGAGTCCTTATATTATATTAGGAAAGAAGGGGGATACTTCCGGGGATTATAAAGGATCCTCGTACTTAAAAGGGGAAATAAGAAGTTAATCTAGTAAGTAGCAGAGTAGTACCGCAATCTAATTAGGGAACTATGCGTTAACACGGGGATCTTAGTAGTTAGATAGTTAAGAACCAATCTCCGAAGTTCGATAAGCTTTATTATTTACTAGCGGTTGGCTCTTGCTTCGTTATATCGTCGGTTGCGACGGGCTTCCCGCAGCTAGGGAAATCGCGGATCGTCGACTTGTTATTATTAGTGTATGCCTATTATATAGGCTGGTCGATCGATGGATCTACCTAGTCGGCGAGGATTGTCTCGCCTCTAGTTGTATTTATGCGGAAGTTTTTACTTGAGGACTAGTGGTATAATAACCAATAGTAGCGGACTAAAAGGGTGAGATCCGGTAATATAGATTGGTCGCTGCAGAGTCGCTTGTAGGGCTAACTAGGATAGCTTTTTAGTACCGGAGACTCGTTGGTTGGTCGTATGCTCGTAAGGTCTTGAGCTACTAGATTTGATATAGATTATAAGCATACGTGATATGGTATAATAAACATATATATTGTTATTAACTATTAATCCTCGTGTAAGGATCCTACTACTAACTAACGCGAGCATGTCTTAGTAGGTCTAACCCTGCTATAACGTCAACTATAAGATCGAGCTCCGGACGAAGGCGGACGGGTCCCTAGAGATACTACCCTAGGGCCTACTATATAGAATATCTAAGGAGGAACTGCTAGTACTACGCAAGATACTTAATAACCTCTTAGTAAAAGGGTTTATCCGGCTATCGACTTCGAACGGCGGGTCTCCGGTTCTATTTATCCGGAAGGCGTCCGGCGGCCTTAGATTCTACTACGACTACCGAGCCCTTAACGCCGTAACTAAGGCCGACTACTACCCTCTACTACTTATTTCGAAGACCTTACGAAACCTAACGGGGGCTATCTAGTTAACGAAGGTTGACGTCGTCTCCGCGTTCTAGAAGCTACGCGTGGCAAAGGGGTACGAGTTTAAAACCGCGTTCTAAACGCGATATAGGCTATTCGAATAGCTCGTGACCCCGTTCGGTCTAGCCGGGGCCCCGGCTAGTTTCTAGCGGTATATTAATACCGTATTACGGGAATACCTAGACGATTACTACTCCGTATATATAGATAACGTTTTGATCTACTCTACTAGTTCCCGTAAGGACTATTTCCGGAAGGTTCAAACCGTTCTCCGGAAGCTTTTAGCCGCGGGCCTATACCTAGATCCTACAAAATCGGAGTTCGTAAAGAAAAGGATTAAGTATCTAGGCTTTATCGTATATGCCGACGGAAAAGGGTTAGAGGCCGACCTAGATAAGGTAGAGGCTATCTAGGTATAGTAGCCCCCTAGGATATAGAGGGAGGTTAGACGATTTCTAGGCTTTATAAACTATTACCGAGTCTTCGTACCGGAATATTCAAGGATTGCCGCGCTATTAACGGCGCTAACCGGCCGAAACGCGTCGTTCTCCTAGGATAAGTAAGCCGAGGAAGTATTTTAGAGGCTTAAGGACGTTTTCACGCGTACTCTAGTTCTTCGATAGTAGGACCCGTCCCTCTCTATATTCGTTAAGGCGGACTATAGCGGCTTAGTACTAGGGGGCGCCTTTAGCTAGGAAACGGGCGGAGTCCGGCGTCTCGTAGCCTTCTATAGCGAGAAGCTGAATACCGCCGAAATTAACTATAATATCTATAATAAGGAGCTCCTAGCCGTAGTCCGGTACCTTTAATACTAGGATAGCGAGCTTTAGGGCGTAGGCTACTTTATAGTCCTTACCGATTACCGAAACCTAGAGTACTTTATAAAGAAGTAGAAGCTATCCGAACGCTAGACGCGGTAGGCGGAGACCTTAATAAGATATAAGTTCTCTATAGTCTATCGGCTAGGGGCTAAGGCCGTTATTCCCGACGCCTTATCCTAGCGCGACTAGGACGGCCTAGTCGAGGCTAACTACGATTCCCGGGTTAAGTAGCTCCTCCCCGCGGAAAGCCTTACGAAGTAGACGCAGGCCGCGCTATTTACTATAGAACACAGTAGCTTCGACGGATCCCGAGGCCCCTTTAGGGAGGAAGAGCTGAACCTACTCTAGAATAACCTAGCCGTAAAAGATACTATATACTAGAGCGTCTTCCGGGCCGTATAGGACGGACTCCGTATAATCCCTACCGGACTTAAACTCAAGGTCTAGATAGATAACTACCGGATTAACGGCTAAGGGTTACTTCGATATAGAGGGAAGCTCTAGGTACCCGGCGCCCCTTTTATATTAGACGCTAACCGGAAAGGCGCGGACTCCGCTACTATTAAAATAGACGCCCTGCGGATAACGCTAATCTAGAGATACTACGACTCCGCGGTCTCCGGCTATCCTAGCCGGGAAGCCTTAATCTCTAGTATAGCCCGAGACTATTACTAGCCGCTCCTCTCCGCCTATATACGGCGTTTCCTTAAAAACTATAACTTATGCGGACGTAACAAGATATAGCGGGCCCTAAGGGCCGGGCTCCTATAACCTCTCCCGGTCCCCGACCGATTCTTCACGGAGATCTCTATAGACTTTATAACCAAATAGCTAGATAGCGAGGGTTGCACCAATATATAGGTTATCAAGGACCGGCTTAGTAAGACCGTAGTATTTGAGGCGATATCTACTATAAATGCGGAGGACTACGCCTAAAGATTCCTAGAGTACTAGGTACGCTACTACGGCCTCCCCCGTATAATTACTAGTAACCGAGGCAGCAACTAGACTAGGAAATTCTAGAAACGACTATATATACTTCTAGGCGTAGAGCGTCGACTTAGTAGCGCCTACTACGCGCAAATAGACGGAGGCCCCGAGCAAATAAACTAAGAGCTCTAGGCCTACTTGCGAAACTACGTTAACTTTATATAATCTGACTAGAAGAAGTAGCTCCCCGCGGTATAACTAGCGGTCAACGGTCGATTCTATACTAGGATCGGAATATCGCCCTTCTTCGCTACCTATAGTTACTACGCCCCTTCTCCGGTTACTCTATAGGAGGACCCTACTAACTATCGCCCGCTACTAGCGGAGTAGCGCGCGGAGGCCTTCGTAAAGAAGCTAAAGGATATAATAGATATATACTAGTATTAGGGGCTAGCGCCCTTAAGATAGTTAGGACTAGGAACTATATATAAGCGGAGCCCGTTGGGTAGCGTACGGACTACGAGACTATATAATAGGCTTTATCCCTCCTCCTACTTTGTACCTTAGTTGACTTAGTTTTATCTACTACCTTAATCCTCGTATATATAGGGTCTTCCCGTAATATTAAGTCAACTCTTTTTTCTCTCTACTTACGAAGCAACTCTCCCCGCTATAGACGACTAGGAGACTAATAGCTTTCTACCGCTTCGCGTAGCCTCTAGCGCAAGGTAGGACGGTAGTAGTACCCTAGTATAACTATTACCTACCTAATACGCCTCTACTATCTAATAGCTACTCGCTGCCTAGAGGCTTACGGACTCTAAGCTGAACGTAGCGGAGGAAGTATTTAGTAACTAGAGAAGCTAGGACGAGAAGCTAATAGAGCTAGTCGCGGCTCTATAGGCGTTCTCCTCCCGAGAAGCTGCGGTATCCGTATACGATTATTCGGATACTATAGGCCCTCGCGAGTAGAAGCCCCTATTATAGGACGGTACGGCGGCTATATTTCGCGACTTTCTTATCCGCCTAGAGAGCTCGTACGCGGTATATTCCGGCCTAAAACTACTGCTCTCCGCCCCTTACTACTAGGATTGTATTAACGACTGTCTCCCGTATAATAAGCGGGCTAGGCTAAGGAACTTCTAGCTAGCCGGGGGTATCTCCGGTAACCGGGATCCTAAGGAGTTCTTTACGGTCCTCGAGACAACCTTCGCGGACTCTATAGAAAAAACGAAGGCCCTAGAGAACCTTACTAGGCTAAGGTACTAGGATAGCTAACTATAGTACGAATACTAGTTAGTTTTCGACAAACTTCTTCACGCTTCGGACGGTAGCTATTAGGACGACGCCGTTAAGATTATATACCTTAAAAAGACGTTCTCTAACCAAGTCGCTATAAGTACGGTTCCTATATAGTATATACCGTAGTACGCCGGTTTCTATACGGAGGTCAGCCGTATTATAGCTAACTACGAGAATACCTCCTAGTTCGCGACGAAGAATCGGATATAGCTCTCTAAGCCAAAGTTGTCGGAACCCGGTACTATTGGCTCGTACGCTAGCCCTAGGGGGCTATTATACCTGCGCCCTAGTACGGCATCCTAGGCGGAGCCTGTAGATACTATTATAACCGCTACCCGCGTATAATCGAGCGGATAGCGCCCCGTAGTAGGCTCGTTACGACGCCGTACGGCCCCTAGAGGCTCAAAACCCCCGACTCGGGCAAAGTAGGTTACTAAAGCCGAGCTCGACTCGAGGCGAGAGCGCGGTCTCTATTTCCGTTGTAGAGGTAGCGGATACTAGTTAAATAACTACGTATACCGCGCCGTATAGAACCCCGTAAAATCCTCCGGGCGCGTTAATATAGCGGCCCTCCTGTCTACTCCGGATACCCCCCTAATATTAGAGGACTCCAATCCGGACGAGTCGGAAAAAGCGTAGCTCCCTATTATAGATAGGATAAGGGAGCGGAAGGAGTACTAAGATAAGGCTAGCGTTTATACCGAGTAAGAATAGACGGAAGGAGTATATTTATAGACGTTTACCTAAATAATAATACTCTCTCCCCTATATTTACCCTTATTAACGAAGGCTACGAGTACTACGCTGCGATTAGTAATAACCTAACTAGGAGGCTCGGCCTCCGTCTAGTTGACGACGCTTTACGACGAATACGTGGGGCTATAAAAACTATAACGGATACTAGAATACGAGGAGTAGTTAGTTTCCGTATAGATATAGGCGGATTCCGCTAGATAGTATACGTATACGTCGTACCAAATCTCGCCTATAACCTGATCCTAGGCAACCTATAGAAGGCCTATAATATAATCCGGATAGCGCCTAATTAGGGTCGGCTTTGGTACGGCCGTAGTCTATAATAGATTGCGGAGCGCTATCGCTATAGAGAATACCGGTCCGTAGGAATATCTGCGGTATCTATAGCGAAAGATACGTTGTCCGTAAGGCTACTACCCGATATATTAACCCTCCCCCCTCCCTAGCCGAAATATCGCGCTAACCCTAACACGTAAGAGTGTAAGCGGCCTTTTACCGCGGAGGCCGCCCTAGAGCGGTCGGAGGATAAGGTAGAAGCGACGGACCTAGCGTCGGTAGCCTTAGCGGTACTTATACCTTAACTAGGATATCCCGCTAACTCTAATACGCGCGAGTACAAGCGGCCTTTTACTAAGGAGGCCGCCCTAGAGCGATCGGAGGCTAAGGTAGAAGCGACGGATATAGCGTCGGTAGCCTTAGCTATACTTATACCTTAGCTAGGATATCCCGCTAACTCTAATACGCGCGAGTACAAGCGGCCTTTTACTACGGAGGCCGCCCTGGAGCGATTAGAGGCTAAGGTAGAAGCGATAGATATAGCGTTAGTAGTCTTAGCTATACTTATTCCTTAGCTAGGACATCCCGCTAACTCTAATACGCGCGAGTATAAGCGGCCTTTTACTACGGAGGCCGCCCTGGAGCGATCGGAGGCTAAGGTAGAAGCGATAGATATAGCGTCGGTAGCCTTAGCGGTACTTATACCTTATCTAGGACGTCCTACTAACTCCAATACGCGCGAGTATAAGCGGCCTTTTACTACAGGGGCCGCGTCCTAGAAGGCGGGTCCCGACCGTTTCGGTACGGTAGCCCCTTAGCCGGGATACCTACCTAAGTCCGATACTAGCGACTCCGGACAGGTTAAGTCTAACAATAACGAATACAAGCGGCCTTTTACTAGGGAGGCCGCGTCCCGGGGGACGGATTCCGCCCGTTACGTTACGGTAGCTACTTTCTCCCCGGGCGCGGGTATACAGATTACTACGGTAAATATAGAGGATGTCTTTAAGGTATTGGAGGATAAGCCCGCTACTACTACGGCCTAGCTTAGAAAGTAGCTGCCCCCCGAGGTTTATAACCTTATACTACTATTTTCTAGTTAGGAGGCCGAAAAGCTAGCCCCGTTTCGCCCCGACGTAGACTATAAGATAGAACTCTAATAGAAAGTAGACGGCTCCCTTAAAGTATTACCCTAGGGCCCCCTTTATAGTATATCTAAGGAGGAGTTACTAGTACTCCGTAAGATACTTAACGACCTACTAGCGAAGGGCTTTATCCGGCCTTCGACCTCTACCGGAGGGTCTCCGGTACTTTTCGTACGGAAGGTATTAGGCGGCCTTCGATTCTACTATAACTACCGGGCCCTAAACGCCGTTACTAAGGCTAACCGATACCCCCTCCCCTTGATCTCGGAGACCCTTCGAAACTTAACGGGGGCTACTTGGTTAACTAAGGTAGACGTGGTGTCCGCTTTTTAGAAGCTACGTGTAGCTAAGGGGTACGAATATAAGATAGCCTTCCGGACAAGATACGGGCTATTCGAATAGCTAGTAACCCCGTTCGGTCTAGCCGGGGCTCCGGCTAGTTTCCAACGGTATATTAATATAGTACTACGGGAGTATCTAGACGACTTCTACTCCGTATATATAGACGACGTACTAATATACTCCTTAGGTTCCCGCGAAGACTACTTCCGCAAGGTTCGCGCCGTTCTCCGTAAGCTCTTAGACGTAGGCCTATACCTTAATCTAGCTAAATCCGAGTTCGTAAGAAAACGTATTAAGTACCTAGGCTTTATCGTGTATACCGACAGAAAAGGGCTAGAGGCCGATCTAGATAAAGTTTAAGCTATCTAGGTATAGTAGTCCCCGAGGATATAGCGCGAAGTAAGACGGTTCCTCGGTTTCATAAACTACTACCGGGTATTCGTACCGGAATACTCGAGGATTGCCGCTCTATTAACTACTCTTACCGGTCGAAACACGTCGTTCTCCTAGAGTACCTAGGCCGAGGAAGTATTCCGGATACTAAAAGACGTCTTTATACGGGCTCCGGTCCTTAGGTAGTAGGACCTATCGCTTTCTACGTTCGTTAAGGCCGACTATAGCGGGTCCGTATTAGGAGGCGCCTTTAGCTAGGAAACCGGTAGAGTCCGCCACCCCGTTACCTTCTATAGCGAAAAGCTAAATACGGCCGAGATTAACTACGACATCTACGATAAGGAGCTTCTAGCCGTTATCTAATACTTATAGTAATAGGATAGCGAGCTTCGCAGCGCTAGCTACTTTATAGTTCTTACCGATTATAGGAATCTAGAGTATTTTATAAAGAAGTAGAAGCTTTCT
>QWZN01000319.1:0-21987 GCA_003693225.1 Venturia aucupariae | reverse complement strand
TATTTTTAATCCTAGGAATCTTAGCTATAACTATAAAAATATTTATTTTTTATTAGCGCTAAGGTAGGAAACTAGCTATTTTTACGAATAGGCGATAAAGGGCGCAATTATTAATAAGTCGTGTAGGCGTAGAATAGTAGAAGATTAACTATAGAGGTCTTTCTCTAAGTAGCCCTAGTACTCTCAGGCGTAGAATATAGACTTAGGCCCTTAGCTAGGCTTAGCCCCTTAGCTAGGCTTAGCTATAGATCTAGAGCTTTACCCTATCTACCTAGGTAAGGTAGGTGGGGGCTGTGTGGGGGTAAAAATACAGTTACCAGTCTATAACGGTTGCGTAGAATAACGGAGGTAGGAAACATAGTAATCCTATATTAAGGTTAAATCTACTTTTACGCGGTTTCTAGTACTACACGGTATTCGCGCAAACTAAACAGGTTTTATACAGGAGATTACACTAGCTACCTAAGACTACTATTTTTTTACGGTCAATAAACGGTTCAAAAACACCCTACCCCGCCGCTATGTACTGTGTATACTTCTACACAGACCGGACTCCCCATTCATTTTCTATCACATCACGTATGGTTAAGATATGAATGCAAAGAAACATGCCCAACAAATGTCAATATTTTGTATTCTCGTCGTACACAAATTGGACTCTCAATTCAGCGTTGCTTCGATCATATATGCTCAAAATATCAACGCACTGGAACGAGCCTTTACGCGACAGTTCTGACATTAATATCAAGAGACGAGTACAGTTCCAGTTTGATACAGTACTCGAAGACCCACTACACATGTTTCCCGTAAAGGCGTGAGTTAGACGTTGCATTTTCAGTACATGATCACCCAGTTCAAAGCTCATCCTTTTCGAAGTTTGACACAGCAGTGATTTTCGCAGTTCTCTCACTATCCATAGCCAACCTCCCATTCCTTATCCCAAAGAGCCACGCCGGGAATGTGTGACCTTGTAATGTACACGCTGGAATTCCCTAGTCATTGTCAACATCTATCAAAAAAAAGTTTTTCTTACTAAACTTACTTGACTTCTTCAGGCTGTTCTCTCTCGACATCTCCATTCGCTTCAACGCCGCAGCGTCGCTCATAAGACCGAGAGGACCGGCTCGGCAGAGCATTGAGATCTACCATGCTAGCCATGGCATGTCCCGTCTGGTATCTAATCGCCTCCGCCGCCGTCAACTCGCCAGGATCTGTCATGTCCGTAAACCCAGCCATACTCGCTCGAGAAGAGCGCCTCACAGGATCGTGGATAACCACTGGCGGACTCGTAGCAAGTAGCGGTGAACCGAGTTGAGACGGCTCTGCCTCGCTGGCCGGAGGCCATGCACCGGGCATTCTCCGCCATGGCATGTTCAGCATAGACATTGTCGGTGATGAAGGTGGTGTCATGAATAGCGAAGGCTTGTGGGTGAGTGTCGGTGAATGAGCTTCCAGGCGAAGCCCGTCTGATTTCGATGGCAATGCTGCAATTGGACCCAAAGTAGCCCAACGATTCGTGACGTAAGACGATTCATCTATCGGTAAGAGATTTGAAGGTTGAAGTGAATGACGGGTCAAGGAACTCCACGCTTCATCAGGAACACGATAATTGATGTTGTCACTCTCCACTTTCGCGTCATACTGTTGTTCAAGTGCTTCATTGGCGAGCTTAGATTCCACGCCAGCTCGATGATGGGACGGCTCCTTCCCAGAGATAGGTCGACGACGAGTTATGGGATGTGAGGAAGGCTCATCTGAATGATAGCTGTGGCCTTGGAATGGAAGATCGGCGAGCATGTCATCTTCGTGTTGTTTTTGAAGCCATTCAGGAGAGCGGCATTCAGACTGGCGGCTTGAGTAGCTCTCATATGAATTCGCGGCATTTATGATGGTTGCTCCGGTCGGATTGTGTGAAAAGCGCCGGATGCCCAGCTCCGTAGAACTGGGAAGCCTTTCCGAGAAGCTGCTTGGAAAGGTACCAGGTTGTCGAGGATGGCTGGTCCCGTGTCCATTGCCGCTTATGCGATTGCCATGATCGTTGATGTTCGTATCTGCATGATATGCCGCTTCGTGTTGGAGAAAAGAATCTGCCCTCTGTATTGCAAATGCATCTTCCTGCTGAAGACGAAATTGTCTGAGATCTTCGGCATATCGTGTGCACTGGGCCCTCATCCGATTCAGTACACGCTCAAGGTCAATTAGATCAGGCGCTGAGCGCCGCCGTGTTGTGCTTTGGTCGAGTTCAACGCCATTACTTCGTGAGCGGCCTCTCTCAACTCCATTTGAGAAACTGCTTCTGGGATGATTCCTATCACTGTCACCCAAAGCTCGTACCGAATTTTGATGGAAAGTAACACTGTCCCTGACCACCGGTTTTTGTGCCTGATCGTATATATACTTGGGAGGAAGATCTCGCGACACGCAAAACACTTGTTTCAACCGCTTTCGAACATCATTTCGGCGACAGGATTCCTCCATTGTGGTTGCAGGTCCCGGATCGAATTGTCCAACGTGGACAACGGGATAATAAACAACTCGAAAGTAGTCTCGAATGCATAACTCGATCTCCTTTTTACAACGTTCGAATTGAGTTTGAGGGGTCGGTCGCAAAGACTTGACTAGCTTTAGGTCAGACTGGAGCTTCTCCAGCTGGGATTCGTATGTTGTATTCGGGTCCAGTTCTGAGTGCAGCATGCTGCTCCTATCACTTAGTCTGACCAAACGCGCAGCCACTTGTCCAGCATCGATTCCCAATCCATCGCAAGCCAGGTGCAAGGTTTTCGATGGTAAGCTGTTCGTTCGCTTGAGCTCCATACCGAGCCCGATCCACCCTAACATGCACTCCGAGGGTAAGGCCTCGAACCATTTTACATTTTTTTCCACAACATCGTAGTACACGTACCAAATCAGTATGTCACTGAGACTTGCTAACGTAATTTGAGCGTCGAAGGACTCTGCTTCGGGTGCGAGTTTTGGAAATGGATCAAATGGTCCAGAAATGTGAGGTCTTTCGCGCGAGCTGCTTTCGTTGCGCCACCACCATGCAGTCGTTGAGCTCCGGGGGCGAGGTCTTCGCTCAGTTGTCTGAGGCGGCGTGAAGGGAGAGTTCTGGTCCTTCCGGTCTCTGGTAAATAATATTTTTCGAACGGCTTTGCTGAATGCCATCGTGATACGACCTGGAAAGGGCGGCGTCGACGACGAACACCGCAGTGTCTCGTTGAAGAGTTGAGCTCTTGGGTGAAGTTTGAAGGTCCGCCGCGGACAGATGGAAGAAAGACAACGCGAGTCATCTTAAGGAAGCTCGATGTCAGAGCTGTTAAGGTCCCAAACTATTTGACAGGGTCCACAGTCGGTGCGGCCTAGCACTTCGGCGAATCTGTGGGTGCTACAGGCCGCTGGTGGCTATGATCGCAACCAGATTTCCTGCTATTTGGAATTGTAACCGTTGGAATTGTGGGAAGCAAAAGCTGGTTCACTCTGCTTCGACCAAAAGTTCGGCATCCCACATCTTTGGCAGATAGTGCTTTGTATTTTCATACACCAGAAATGTCACACAAGTCGACGGGAGCACTCGAACAATGTTCGGAGCGAGACTGTTAGGTCTAAGGTTAGATTATGTGCTCGCTGCGAATCGCAAGATGTTGCAACCAGGGGAATGCGAGAACTCACCCTTTGTAAAAACCGCTCAATCCTTCCTTTTTCCAAATCTGGCCCGCAGCATCTAGAACACCACTGTAGGTGCGCTCAGCATCGTAGGTTTGCAGACGTACTCTGAGAACCTGATACGGATAGGTAATGCTCCCGGCAAACATTTTAGAGACGGCGCTCAGGGCTAGATAGTCCCAATTGCTCAGCTCGTTACTCGTTCCGGGCATCTCGCTGCGTTGTGAGCTTCTTCGGTTTTTCAGCTGCTCGTAGGCGGCGAATTGGACTGCTCCATGCGATATACCAAATAGTGATGGGATAAGACCTCTCCAAAACCCTCTCGGACCCTCAGTACGCATGATCTCCTTCACGCCATGAGACATGCTTTTATATGCCCCCGGGGCATTGCGTCCTGAGGAAAGCATGCGAGTCTTGATTACCCATATAGGGTTTGTACAAACAGCAGTAAGAATGCCTGTAGCCGTTAACACCGTGCGGATCGACCCGTACCATGATGAATATGCTCACCAGAAGTGCCCGAGGCAAGAAAGTAGTCTCCTGCATTCAGTCGCTTGCCCTGTCCTCGATATGACTGGATCATGTCTTTCAGATTGCCATACCTATCAGCTGTCAGTTGGTGGCACACTGTCGGAAGAAATTGATCGTTACCATAAGAAATAAAGGGCCCAGCTGATGGAGTTGCCGACCATGTTTGGTCCAATTCCTCTATACAGAGCTCCATAGCTGCCTTCCTCGCGTACAATTTGACGCAGAATTCGAGATGAGTTGCCCCATTGCGACTTTTCTGTCTCCACTGCGATGCTTATCAGAATCTAGGTCTCGAGCGGAAGATGAAAGGGATGGTAACAAACACTGCAGACGTGTCTTGAGAATGTCAAATGGATGGACGACCAAAGTAGCGACTATTCCAGCTGTGAACCCAGCAGTTGATTCAATGAGGGAAGATGATAGGTTGTTGGTCTTGCCGTCGATAGGCGGCACGACGCGAGGCATGTTGAATTGAATGGTGAGGGTCTGTCCTCATGCCGTTATCGAGAATGATTTCAAACCCGAATGCAAACGGGTCGTAGATGCGGAAATGGTTGATGCTGAACAAGCCCTCGGACTTTGTAGGTTTGACGCGACGATCTCATCCAACAACGATAGCGTGGGGTAAGGTCCACGATAGGCACTGCACGCATTCCACACTCGACTAACGATCCCATATACTAAGGTGTTTTGATTTTGACGTACAAAGGAGAAGTCGTCGCTTTGGATGTTTTAAATATGTTCACAATTTTCAGACATGTTCACAATTTTTAAACATGTTCACAATTTTTAAACATGTTCACAATTTTTAAACATGTTCACAATTTTCAATTACACAGAAGGCCACCCTAGGCCACTTCCGGTCATGTCGCTCCCTCATTTGCCTAGATAACTCATACCAAATGGGCCTGCTTAGAGCTGGGCTGAAACGAATGAATACGACAATTCAGTTCCCTAGGTTCTCTGACCTTGACATCACCGTTAGGGCCCAAAAGAGCACAACTCTTGAGCATTGGTAACACGAGGTTTCAAGAGCCCTGTTCGTATATAGGTGGAGAAGAAGGAAAACCCATACCCGTCCGGAACCTCTTGAGGTTGCAGCGTAGTGAAAATAGGTACATTCTTGACGTGCTGTATTTCGCAGATGTCATGTGTCTCAACATCAGCATCTTTGCCGTAGTCTCGCCCAAATCTCGCCAGGGTATACCCGTCTCATATTCCATAGCTCAGTAGTATATACAGGACGCATTTGAGCCATATGCCGTCACAACATCCCTCTCGAGGACCAATACATTGTCATCCATGCCACCGCATAGCCTCTCAGTGATGTTCCTCGCCATGGTGATCCTCTTTCGGTAGGACGAAGGTATCAACTGCCCAGTAGATTGCGAAAGCTCCGAGGCCAATGCCAAAACCGGGGAAGGAGCCCTTAAACCGGGCTGCTCGTGTGAAGGGACCGGAATATCGCCATGCTTCCCTGTGGCTGAGTATCAGTATGGCAGATTTGAAGCCTTGCGGACATGTATACGAACAGTCTCTTCCATGGATCGTTTGCCGGAGAGCCTGAAGCAGCAGCGAGCTTCTTAGGGTCGAAGCCGGTGATATTTGGAGGCGCCATTGCGAGCTGGAAGGCAGGGTCAGCTGGCCGTGGTGGACCTGATTGCGAGGCAGGGCAACACACGGGAATCGGGATGATGTGAGTGCAATGGCTTGGATCCTTTGTGGTGAAGATGTTCGATTGAATGCGGTGTTAGTCTGCGGAAGTGGGAGTTGGTGATACGACTTGGCAGGTGCTCCAGCTACTCCTCCGGCGAAACACTGACTTTCACGAACCATACAACACTAAGGCTCAACGGAAATAGCTGCAATCTGCCAGAGATTCGCTGAATAAATCGCCAAGGAACTACCAATATTCCCAAATCAATACCAATTGCTTAGTCCCACCCATGAAGCCGTGACCCGCGACTTCCATCCACCAATATGCCGAACACACGGTACCCACCTCATAACACGTCGAATCCCTTTGCCGGCTTTACGCAGCCCTCGATATCCCAGCCCGCGCATCTCCAACACCCAAACGCCCAACACAATCTAGGAGGAGGTCACCCGACCTTCGCCGCGTCTGGCATAAATGGAATGAACATCTTTGGACCCCAGACGGGGAATGGAGGCGTGCCCATGTTCAATGCTGCCAGCAGTCTGGGAGGAGGCGGAGGAGGTGAGACTGGACTGGGAAGTAGAGAAGCACAGCTGAATTTTGCTCGAGGTGCTGCACTACAACAACAAGCCATTGACGCTGCAAACCCAGGCTCATTTCCCGCGAGGGCAACGAACACGAGAGTCCGGGAAGTCTGGCAGAGCAATCTACAACAAGAGTTTGCTGTCCTACGCCAACTGGTTGACAAGTACCCGTACATCAGCATGGTATGTTGAACTCACTTGGTACCGTCCATCGCTAACAGATCATCTAGGACACTGAGTTCCCAGGAATAGTCGCCCGTCCAATTGGCGACTTCGTCACCAAAGCCAGCTATCACTACCAAACCCTCCGAGCCAACGTCGATCTTCTTAAAATCATACAACTCGGCATAACTTTGTTCAATGTGGAGGGAAAAGAGGTGCCGACGACTGCCCTTCGCGATGCGAAGGCGGGCAAATTTCCAAACAACGTCTCGATATGCCCCTGTTCCTGGAGCTTCAACTTCAAGTTCTCGCCTGAAGAAGACATGTACAATGAAGAATCCCTCACCCTGCTGAAGAAAGCTGGATCAGATTTTGATGCTCATGCGACCCGTGGCATTGATATCCGGCAATTCGGCTCCCTCTTGGTTACCTCAGGACTGATATACTCTGATAACGTCCACTGGATATCGTTTCATTCAGGCTACGATTTCGGCTACTTAGCAAAAGTCATATGGAACAAACCTCTACCAAAGGACGAAGAAGGCTACAGGGAAATCATCCGGATCATCTTTCCCAATATCTGGGACGTCAAATATCTCCTCAAGCATTCGCAGCATATGATACGCCGAGGCACACTCAACGTCGAAGCCACAAGAATGATCACTGAATTGGGCAGCCGATCAGGTCTACAAGATCTTGCTGATCAACTTGGCTGCCAAAGAGTAGGAAACCAACATCAGGCAGCATCAGATGCTTGGCTGACAGGCTCTGTCTTCTGGCACATGAGGGATAAGTTTTTCGATGGAAACTTGCCCGAAGAGCTGAACGGACAGATGTGGGGGCTCACAGGAGTTGGGCTACCAGCTTCAACAGCAACGCAAGCAGCTGTTCTTGCAGCCCAAGGGCATGCGTCAGCGACAGGGGGTCAGAATGGCGGCAACCAGTTCGGCCCAAGTACGCCGATAACACACTCTGCAGGACTCGCATCAACCCCAGGTCCAGGCTCGGGAACGAATGTTTATCCTCAATCGATGACCCCTGGCGGTGGAAATGGCAATTTCGGGACCTTCACGTATGGCAAATAGAGTGTCGGACAAATTTGAAGTGTTCAATTGTTATTAACGCTTTTACTTGCAATTCAGGTCTCCCGGTTCACATTGCCCGAATGCTTTTATGCAAGGCTCTCCTGTTCCCCCAGGTTTTCCCCGTGGTAATCTGGGGGGTATGAATGCGTCGTCGCCGTCTGATCCAAGAATCCGCCGAGGTCCACAAAATTGGGGTCAACCTGCGAATATGTTCGGACGATCTTGGCCGGTAGAAGAGAATGCACGAAGGTCTTATGATTCACGACGAGGAAATGGACATGGGCGTGGACGAGGCTCTCATCGATCTCGGGGACCAGGTACATAGCGTCTTGGCTCTGAAAATACAGTATTACGAATCGATTTTGTTGGTGAGTTGGAGGGGAGGGCGTTTTCTAGTGGTATTGCTATTAGAAATGGAAATGGGGTTGTTCTCTGTATGGTAGCATGGAGTAAACTGGTTGGTATTCCTGCGTTAGAAGGGGGATTATGATTGATTCATTTGGGTTAGGGTTCTGTATGTACAGGGTTCTCCAAAAGGGAGAGAGAGATGGAGGTCTCGAGTGCATTCTGATAATTGAGAACTCACTGTTACCTTTTCATCATCACGAGGATGAGACACGCTCTCATCGTGATAAATGACATTAGCTCCTTGTGATCTGAACTGAAGATAATCGTGCAGGTGGCGTTTATACATGAAAATTTTTCTCTGTTCAATCGGTATTTACTTTTCTTCTATATCACTGGAATCAAGTAGCAGCTCCATACCTAGGTAGGTACCAAGCACAAAACGCCTCCCTTCGTTCCACTCTCCCTTGCACATTCACTCTCCCAAGAAGCCCCCCTCAAATTGCCCAAAGCACCCGCGCTGAATAAACAGCAAACAAGACAAACACGAAGGAAAATAAAAAGCTGCAAACTCAATACAACCACTCACTCAACTCCAGCACCCTAGCCTCCCTACTCCTCCTCGCCTGCACAGCAACCCCACGATCCGCACTCCCCTCCCCCTCACTAAAGAACAACTCAATAATCCTCTTCCCCTGTTCAAAAGAATAGCCCAAGACCCTCCCACCCTCCGTCGCCTCCTTGGCTCTCTGGATCAATGCTTCCGGTCCGAGGTGGAAGAAGGAGAGGTACTCTGAAGATTTTGTGAGGGCGGCGTGCGGGGAGTCTATGTTTTTTAGGTTTTGGGTGAGGACGGTTAGGGAGAGGGTGAGGTGGTTTGAGCCTGGGTTGTTTAGGGAGGGGATTCTGGGGAGGAGGGTTAGGAGGGTTAGGTCGTGGTGGGTTGTTAGGTTTGATGTTATGAATCTGGTGGGAGCGGGGGTTTTGTTAGTCGAGGCCTTTTTTTGCTTTTTGGAGGATAGGTAATGGAGATGAGTGGCTGGGGCAAGGAGGGGAGGGGGAAACGTACCGTTGTTGACTTTGTAAAAGATGCTCGACCAATTCCTCCTCGAAAGCGACAAGGTCGGAATTGAGTTTGAGGATTTGCTCATCGACTTCGTGCACTTGGGTGGGTAGCAGGAAACTCCTCTCCATGCTCTTTGCGAGGTAGAAGCTAACGTGGTTTCTGATCTCGACATGCAATAAGCGGACCACTCTCTCTCCAAGCTGTCCAAAACTCTCCACGACTCCGTCAAACTCAGCTGCCGTCTCTACGGTCAACGGCAGATACACCTGTCCATCTTCTTCACTCTTGTCTGCGTCCGTTATCAGCGTCCACCTCCTCTGACTTTTGACGTTGCTCTCCCTCCTGGTCGAATCCATGGCCAAATTGGAGATCTGCCGCATACCCTTGATCTTGATACCAAGCCACCTCATACTCGTCGCAAGTGAGCATAGCAGAGCAATGTTTCGCCTGTCGATAATGAGGTCGACCTCTTCAATGGGAAATTCCAAGGCCGACTTGATGAGGAGATCTGTTTCTTGTTGGATGAGTATTTCTTTCCCTTCATCGTCTGCGTGGGTGAGACCAATAACCACATCTTTGATTGGACCTTCCTCTGTCATCGCCGCAGACATCTTCAGCTTTTCCCCGCTGATTGGATGTGGGTGAGTTCGGGCAATGGTAGTTTGGAGCCAATTTTGGCATCTCTCGAAGTATGCGATCATCTGGCTGATGATCAATTGACTGAATGCTTGGTCATGCGGTAAATTACCAAGCATTCGACAGAACGCCGTGATGAGGGTAAAGAATTTGTAGGTGCCCTTGAAGATAGGTTTCTTTGAATGATTGGCCCATTGAGAGTCTTGTTGGAAAGCATCGTTCTGAGCAAAGACTTGAGCACAAAGCTCTGTCAGCGTTTCTTCGAGTTGTGGCAGGAAGACGTTGATGAGAAAGTCGTCGAGAAAGGACGTCAGCGTGCTGAGAGCAATATCTGATGTCTGAGGCACAACTTCTTTGAGTCGTTGAAGGAAGGTCAGTGAGGGAGGAAGTAAGATACCCATATTGAAGACGCTCGGTTCAACCAGGAGTTTATGGCCCATAGCACTGCCATCGATGGCAGCATTGTTAATCGCTTGAATCGTGGCTCCGGTCCGTTTCGGCTCTGATACCAGCCCAGGCACGGAGGACTTTAGGATTCCCTCGAGATCTTCTCGCTCAATTGTGAGATCTGAAGATTTGCTGTCCATGTCTGTGAGTTTGAACATCTTCTTCGTCTTATCTCGCGGTTGACGGGAGAAGACGCCAATTCCGCGGTCGTTGCTTTGGCCCCGCCCAAATGCCATGTTGCCATCAGCAGCAAGATAGTCGTGTAGTAGTGACCTAATTTCACTTTGGTAGAGTTTCCATAACTCTCGGAAGCCCCCTGTCAACGACGAGGAGGTCCGCAGGCCTTCGCGCTTCAGAATGCCACCAATGACTTCGTGTACCACACGATGACCCTCAGCGATGGCTTCAAATCGAGCATAGAGTGCGCCAAGTAAGTCATTCAAGACAGTTTTTCTTGCACTAGTCGTGCCATCAAGTACGTCTCGACCATCTTTGGAACCTCGCAGAGTACTTGGATGCCTCTGATCAACCTCATTACTGCATTTCTCGACGACTTTGCGCGTCTCCGTTGGCAAGCGTTCTGTAATAGTGTTGACTGCAACGTCAAGTCTCCCTAGGCTGTTCAGTGACTCCACTAGCAACTGGATGTACATGAAGGTATCTGCCTCGGGATTTCGGTTTGGGTCGTCCTGCATTGCACTCGATGTATCCAGCTTGTCCAAGAAATGGAATAGTGGCCTTCCCTTCACATCAATTGTAGGCTCTTTCACGTCCGCTCCATTGGCTTTCTGGTGCTGGGGGGCGTACGGTTTCCATCTGTTCTCGCAATACGGCGATTTCAGGTAGAGGTGATTGTGGAGTTCTTCAATGAGAATGTCGGTCAAAGACTGTAACAAATGTCAGGACTCTTCGCACGAGGTGGGGAGCAAGTAGTAAAGGCAATGACCATACATGTTCTTGGTTGCTAAGGTACACTCGCAAATCACTCAATGCACCAATCTCGTCCATGTCAGAATTTCGCATGGTCTTCAACGCGTCTTGCAGCAGTTCGACGGCACTCAAGAACCGTTTCTCCGAAATGCGAGCCTCCAGCTTCTCAGGTATGCCTTGTAGGTGTTCTCTGTGCCTTGAATTAGCGTATGAACAGGTCGAGCATATTGTCAACATACATCGAGCCTAAAGCCTTCAGCATATCATCATAGCCCTGACTGCTCGTGGCCAAACCTTTCAGTTCCGGTTTCGTAGTTGCCAGACTCATCTTCGCTTCCACCAGCGAGTCCCTCAGTCCCCTCAACCTGTCCTGACTCGACTTGATACTCAGCTGGATACTATGGAAAGTACCAATAGAACTGTTGAATCCTTGATGATGCTCATTCACAATAGCCTTCAGTGCAGTCTGCAATTGCTCATGTACATCCTTGAACTGTTCGTAACGTTCCTCGAGACCCAGAGTACTCCCATCCATGAGCTTCAGCGCGATTTCTATAGGCACGCATTTCTCGTCCGTCATAAACTCCCAATCTCTTTGTATGCCGAAGATGACTTGTTCTATTTGGCTAGTCCCATTACCAGTGTGTTGCCTCCGTGTTGGACTTCGTTGGCTCCATGGTGTACCATCACTTCTTCTCTTTCCAATTGAGCGTTCCAGACTTGTCGGGCGGTTCACTTGCGGTCGTTCATCTTGGATCAGGTTTTCGCGCGATCTTATGAATGCGCCACCAGTAGGTGGTGTAGGTTGCCCGTATCCGCCTTGTCTTCGTTCGCGAGCTCGACCTGGTATCATTGGTGGTTCGTGATTGCTTTCGGGTGGAGGAGCTGGGCCTCTAGGCAGTGAGCGTGTTCCGTAGGAGGAGTCGCCGTATGGATTCGTTCCGGAATTCCCATAGCCATTAGAGTATCCGTTTTGAGCTCCTTGTCCATAGCCTCCTCCTCCCGCTCGATTTGGGTCGGTATATCGAGACATTGTTGTTCTCAGCTATGTGAGCGCCGAAGGTTTGCGACCAAGCTATCATCGGTCATGGCGAAATAGTGAATTTGTTCCTTATGCTCAATGTCAATCCCATGTATGCGACCGACCATGAATGCATCAGCTTCCCGAGTCAGGAGCTTGTATAGTGTCACGTGTTGAAACTGCCATGAGGAGACTTGAAGGCGGGCACAGTTGTAAAATTTAATAGTACCGCTGTTACTGGGAGGACAATTTGGGCTATTCACCGCTTGGTTGACGAAGCTACTCAGATGGAAGGATAGAACTTGAGCCAAGGGGGCGCAACCATATTTGCTCAGCACGATCATTGAATCTGCCATGTCCCAAATCTGTCTGCGAAGTCTATTCGTACACCGATCTGAGCACCCATGTTTGTACAAAATACAGCATCTCTGTCAGTGAACTCAGAACCACCTGAGAACGAAGAATAAGGATTCATCGACGCCTTTCACATCGCCCGCATCGGATCCCATGTGCTAAAGAAAAGAAGAGCCATTCAACCACAAAAACTCCTGACCGTGTTTGCAAAGTCTCTCGAACAACTATCAGTTCACTCATGCTGACCGCCAGTACTCCATCAAAACAATGTGCAAGGCTACCCGGCTTGGAAAAGTACATACGAACACAATATTAGCCTGATGTTTCCCATCCATTGGATTCATTTGGATATAAACGCCGGGAAATGCTGGAAGGAAGAGCGACTATTCGTTTTCGCATTCAGAGTACCGTAGGGCTTGTCGAAACCAGCGACCTTGTTTATATCTCGACCGTCTTCATTTCTTCAATTCCACTCTCAGCCAATTTAGTGCCATTGGTCTTGTTGTTTGCAGTCTCGGGTATTTTCTGCTGGTTCGTGGTGTTTGCAAGAACTGGCGTTCCTGGACCAAAATCTCCGCTTGGCCTGGGCGACTCGACCGACACGAGCCTGTCCGTGCCTGCTGTGCGAGATGTCGTCTTGATCAAAGCTTCAGATTCGGTGTGGACCTTTAGCGGTTTTGGTCCCTCCTCCGCAACTCGAGCAAGTGGGCTCGAAACCATTGAACGGAGAGGACTTGCTGCTGCTGGAGCTTTTCCTGCGCTTCCGACGAAACGCTGAGGCGACCTGCCCCTTTCCGATGGGGCCGAGGTAGGGCTAGCGTATGGAGAGGCGTCCTTGTCAAATCCTCCCACGTTTGCGTTGATCCTCAAGCCACTGCTGCGTTTCTTTGGCATTCCTGAAATACTAGTTGGCCTTCGTCCGTACTTTTGGTCACATCTCCAGCGCAGGATTTCCAGGTAGGGTGGATCATGATCCTTGAAGCACTTGAACTTGAGGTCACCGCTCTCCTCCTCTACAATGACCTTGTCGTTGCTGCTCAAATCATCGGCTACTGTAGCCAAAAATGAAGCCCACGAGCGGGCGATGACAAATTTGGTATCGTAGTCGCGGCCGAAGATGATGATCTGACCCCATGTACCGGCTGGGCCTGGTGCGAGATCGACAGCGATCAGATTTCCA
Organism: Venturia aucupariae; assembly: GCA_003693225.1. NCBI lineage: Eukaryota > Fungi > Ascomycota > Dothideomycetes > Venturiales > Venturiaceae > Venturia > Venturia aucupariae. The sequence goes on along the minus strand of QWZN01000319.1, from coordinate 8,326 downwards.
CCCCAGTCACGAGCAAGGGGAATCCAGGCTGGGTGTGCGTAAGCTTTTTGGACGGCGTTGGGTGGCTGCGATTGCTGCTTTTCGAGGAGATCGCTGCGCCAAAGTGGGTTGTTGTTGTTTTGCTTTGTGGCTTCCGGAATAACGGTACTGGTGGAGGAGGATGGACCAGCAAATGCCTTGACAGGAATTTGTGGGGTTTGGAAGCTGTCGGGACGACCTGCCAAATATTCCTCATTCACAAGTCGCCAATTCTTCCACTCTTCGACGATCTCTTCACAGTCTAGCAACATGCAGCCGAAGATGATTCCAGTCGGACGACCACCGTGTTCTTGTCCATCATGGACTCCAATTGATTCCCTTACTTCAATTGGCAGTGTGCAGTCGAGCTGGTGCTCCAGATCGTTGATATCGTTGGTTGTTGCGCCTTCGCAGAGGTTGTCACGAAGTTCCTCGTAGTTCTCTTCCGCCCAGCGGTCGATTCGTTTCCACGAGTGCGTGACTGGCGGCGGGGGAGGCAGGCCATCGCTAAAGCTCTGCATTTGTATCTCTGTGGCTGGCTGCTTGTCTACTGAGCTGCGGGCGGAGCCTGGTTCTTTGGACTGTCGTCGGAGTTCAGATCGCATTCCCGGGGAATAGGGAGAGTTTGGCGACATGGCTCGGACAGGAGACGCAAAGCCGTTGACCGGGCCATTCGACTGCTGGGCCATCTCGCTCACATCGTGACGGGACTCCATTGCGGACGTAGCTACCGAGGTGAGAGGCGTATGTCGGCTCTGAGGAAGAGGAACGTGTTGGCCGGTTCGGTAAGGAGAATCGTGCGACGCATGGCGGTCATTGGAGGTCATGGAATGCCAGAAAGTTCGCCAGGTATCGGTGATGCTGTAGCGGACCAGTCAGTATGATAACAAGGCAAATTGCGGTGTATCTGCGCGGGAAACTCACGAGGGTGCCATGGCCGGCACGGTGTGCACTCTCGTCGTCAGGTTGGCGGTTGTAGGGCTTCAGAAGAGAAGCAATTGGCGGTGTGTCGTGATGGGGAGTGAGAGTGGAAGTTGGAGCGTCTTCTCCAATGTAGTTGATGGTCTTTCTCGGGAATGGAGTGTGGGAGAGTCTGTAAGGGAAGTTGGAAGGCCACCCTGGTAATGACGAGGGATGTTGATGTTAAGGGATAGCGCCACTATGCACGTTGGCGGATGCTTGTTTTGTCGATTTCCAGAAGACGGGAGGAAGAAAAGCGTTTGTTGCTCCGTCTCAACAGTTGTTGATTGTTGCTGGAGGGCAGCTCGCTCGGCGCGTGTTTGGTCGGCTGTACCTAGGTTCTTGTTGGAGCTGTGTGGAGGGGGTTTAATGAAGTTTCTCCTGGATTGTTTGGGCTACTGCTAAGAGCAAATCAAATGATTATTTTGGGTGCACTGGCAGGGGATAGACACTGCATGGAGCAACGATTGTCAGTGAGGCGCGAGCAGAGATAACCAAGGCAGAAAGTAGTGCAGCAACAAACAGCAGCGGTTCAATTGCTGGTATTGTCTTGCTATAGAAGATGTACAACACTGCGGTCGTCCTTTGTCTTTACCACAGTGTTGTGTAGAGGACGTCGGCTCTCTGGGCTGGGCATTGTTTCAGATACACAGTGGTTGATAGCACCGCGCCGAAGAGGAAATTGGCTCCATCCACCTGCAGACTTGTCGGGTGGCTCTCACTGAGGTGCAGTGAAAGCCGCATCATTCTGCCTTAGGCACTACACTCCAGGCACCTACAGCACCCTTTATCCGGTCTTCTCTCGGACAATGCGCCTTCGGAACAATCGTTATCAACCGGGCGGTCTACTGTGTATGTTGACCAAGAAGGCATGGATCATCCGTAGGTAGGCACGCGGGGATATAATTTGGAGAGCCGAACAATCGTCAATCATCAGCCTTGTTCCGTCCCGATCTCGTATCTTCAGTTTTCCATGTTTGTAATACCTCGCCTACTCATGGCTTAATAGCAGTGTAGAACTAATCTGTGTGAGAGAGAGAGAGAGAGAGAGAGAGACGGCCGCAAAACAAGTTGGAGGCTTGAACTCAGTAAGACTTCTTGGCGACTTAAGCTTCATACTTTCAATGAATCAATTGTCTTGGGAGGAGCAGGTGCTTCTTCCCACAAAGCTAACAATTCCATAGGTTCTTTTGGTTGAATAGGGACATGAATACAAAAGGGTTCCCGTATTGGCATTTCCACAATAAACACATCGTTGCTCGGTGGAAATCTAGACTATGTAACGGTGGTAACTGATGAAGCTTTTCGCTCAACCAAAGCAATGGTGGCCAAGTTCCTTGTTCGCTGCCACGACCTGAAAACAGCCATTCGTCAAGCGAAAAGGTGCAAACCGGTATTTTCGAGAGGTTCGATGTTATGCAAGGAATCAATCCGGCTTCACGACGCGCTGCAATTGGCCCTCGAGCGTTTGGCGAAACATGAAAAGGGGCTATGCGCAGCTGGGAACGTCCAAATGCCCACTCGTCTTCTTCCACCTACGCCATCATTCATGGGCCTGAGGACTCTGCCATTGCCATCAGTGCACCGCCATGAGAATACCGGAATCGTGGTCTGCCAGATGCAGGGAGCCATGAGAAGTGCCCTATCACATCCATCCGCCCCCATGATCCCTTTGACGCCTGTTTGCACACAATACCAGCCGTTGACTGCCAAATAGCTTGATTTCCTCCGACGTGTAGGTTTGATTTCTCTTTCCTTTCAATTCTCCTTCTCCAACTTCGATCTTCTTTTGCGGGCAGTCTCTCCATGGCCATGGCGCAGACAACAATCGCAATCAACATGATCAACCAAGTTCTCCTTATGGGCTTGTCCCTCCTCTCACTCGCCAGCGCATCACCTCTAGTCACCCGAGCAACAAAAAAGATCACCAAGAAGAAAAAGAAGAGAATCTCGCCAGGTGTCATCGCCGCCATCGTCGTCATCATCGTCGTAATCGTCATTCTATGCCTCATCGCTTTCCTCGTCTACAAGAGAGTGCAGAAGAAGAAGGCCGCAAAGGGCGAAAACGTGCCCATGGTGGCCGAACAGGCACATCAGAATACAGCGTATCCACCACAAAGCCAATATCCTCCTCCACAAGAGCAAGCCTTCCAGTCTGGTGCTCCACCTGCTCAAGGTGGTGCCGCGAATAGCTACTATCAACCTCCAACCCATTGATGCGGCTTCGGTAGCACGTGTGTGTGAGTCCTGCCACTTCAAGGCCTCGCGTGGCCACAGCTAAAATATACAGGCTCTTGATGTTGATCAGGAAGCAGATTGGGATATTGAGGTGTCATGTCAACTTTTAATTCTTCCAAGCGATAGCTGCGTAAGTATGCCACGGTGGCGTGAGGTATCGCAAGCATGCTTCAGCCAGGTCAAGGATTGTATAGCTACGCAGGTCACTCGATTCTTCGGTCTCTCGTCAAAAGGGTCCAGCGAGCTTGCGAACTGGTTGAATACTTGAAACACCCCTATAAACTATTAATTTGGTGTTGCAGTTATAATAAGTTGCAGTTATAAAGCAACTGTATTCGAGGAATCCTCGAATTATTAGTTCACGGACATGTAAGGATCTAACGGCAGAGAATATCTTCATTAATTGGCGAGACGCTACCACCACTATGCAATCAATCTTCCTCTTCTTCTTCCTCGTATAGAGCCTTAAGCTTAAAGAGCTTTTTCTTCTACTTCTTAACTTAGGCCTTAAGGGCTAGATTCTTACTCCTTAACTCCTCTTTCTCCTTCTCTAACTTCTTCTTCTCCTTCTCCAACTACTTATTGCGCTTAGAAAGCGACTTCCGAGGAATAATAACGGCCGTAGTAGGCTGGTATTTAAAGCTATCCTTACGATAGTAAGAGTAGGTATAACCTTACTAGTTAGTAGCTAGGAGTAAGTACTTACGGTACTCCTATAACCTCTTCTTATAACGCTTATAAGGCGCCGTAGTAACAATACCAACTACCTCCTTAATCCTACTAAGATAGTAGTATTTATGCTAAGTCGCCTTACTTAACGTACCCTACTTATTCTTAGTCTTTAAATACTACAGCCTATCTTCCTAAGGGCGGCGGAGGGAGGATACGTCGTTATCGTCGTCGTTATTATTGTCGTTATCGTCGTCGTCGTCGTCGTCGTTATTAGAAGAGGAAAAAGAAGAGGAAGATACCGGGACTATATAGGTATCTATAGCCTTTCGGCGGCCGTAACCCTTGGCTTTTTAGGAGCCGTACCCTTTAGCCTTTTATAGGCGGCTATAACCTTTAGCCCTAAGGCGGCCGTGACCTTCCGATTATAAGGAGGGCGAGGATTATATAGGCGGCGTAGGTACGCGAGGTAAGAGAGAGAGAGAGCAAGCGCGAGGAGAGAGAGAGAGAGAGCGAGAGTAAGAGCGAGCGCGAAAGGGAGGGCTATCAACCTCTATCTTATCAGCTATAGTAGGAGGCGAGAAGGGAGGAGGAAGTACTAGTAGTAGTAGTATTATAGTAGTCTTTAAAATATTAGTTTAACTCTAAAACTCGAAACGTATTTTAACTTATAATAGCGGCGGCGGCAAGTTCCTCTAGCGATACTATCGAATTAATAAAGCCGTCGAGGTAGGCGTTAGAGAGAGGTTCGTTAGGTTTATCTATAGCGGCGGCGGCGGCGCAAGTCTTTAATATTAAGGTTGAGGAAGTAAGATATCAAGATACGATTACGATATTATAATTACGACGGCTCTATACGGACTAGTCGGAGCAATAAGAAGCTAGGGTTTTTTAGTATACTAATCTCGAAGCTTCTCTAGCTTAGGGCGGCAATTAATCCGACTAGATTAATTCAAAAACTGATTGAAATAAATAGCTAACTATACTTAGATTCGTAGCTAGAATAAGCGTTAATATTACTCTCTCTCTCTCTCTCTCTATATTAAACCCGAGCGCTCTTTCCTCCTCTATATTAAACCCGAGTACTCTCTCCGTGTTGTAGCAGTTGGTAGATAGGGCTAGGAGCGAGAGAAGGTATAAAATTGGGTTTCTACTCTATATTATTATAGTTAGTAGATAGGGCTAGAAGCGAGAGAAGGTCCTTTCTACTCTATATTAAACCCGAGTACTCTCTCCTCCCCTTATAAAATCGGGTTTCTACTCTATATTATAGTAGTTGGTAGAGAGGCTAGGAGCGAGAGAAGGTCCTTACTACTCTATATCAAACCTAAGTAATCTCTCCTCCTTTATAAAATCGGGTTTCTTCTCCTTATTACTATTATTAGTAGAGCGAACGGTAACTTCGTTAATATTATCTTCGAGACTACCCCGTTAGCGCTTTCGAGATAGCTCTTTTATAGTCTTAGGCGGTAAGTAGATTAGCGCTTTCGAGATAGCTCGTTTATAGTCTTAGGCGGTAAGTAGATTACGTATTATTATTAGTAGTAGGGCCAAGGCGAGAGGTTTCTATTCCGTATTATTAGTATTGGTCTTAGTAGTAGTAGCGGGGCTAGGGGAGAGGTTTCTATTATATTATCCCGCGCCTACTTCTTTATAAGAAATGATTATAGCTCCTTCCCTAAGGAGCACTCCTTAGTAAAGGAGGAGGGTTCTATAAAGGATATAATTATAGCTCCTTCTCTAAGGAGCGCTCCTTGGTAAAGGAGGAGGGTTCTATAAAAGATATAATTATAGCTCCTTCCCTAAGGAGCGCTCCTTGGTAAAGGAGGAGGGGGTTCTATAGAAGATATAGTTATAGCTCCTTCTCTAAGGAGCGCTCCTTGGTAAAGGAGAAGGGGGGTTCTATAGAAGATATAGTTATAGCTCCTTCCCTAAGGAGCGCTCCTTGGTAAAGGAGGAGAGGGGTTCTATAGAAGATATAATTATAGCTCCTTCCCTAAGGAGCGCTCCTTGGTAAAGGAGGAGGGGGTTCTATAATAGATATAGTTTTAGCTTCTTCACTAAGGAGGTCTCCTTAGTAAAGGAGGAGAATCTCCTTTAAGAGACTTGGATAACTCCTTTACTAAGGAGGTCTCCTTAGTAAAGGAGGAGAATCTCCCTTAAGAGACTTAGATAACTCCTTTACTAAGGAGTACTCCTTAGTAAAGGAGGGTATACTCCTTTACTAAGGAATTATATTAGCACCCGAAACTTAGCGAAATTGAGGACACCAAGGACTTTAGATAGTAAAGTAGTAAAGTTTAGACGGTTAAGTAGTAAAGACTAACTAATTTCGAGGTTAAATACGATATAAAACTATTAACTACGCTATCTCTTCGTCCGCTAGTCCCGTACTACCGTCTCTCTCCGTATTACCCCGCGTAATTNATCGCTAGGAGGCTCCGCAAAGTCTATTAGGAAGTATAGCGGCGGTAGTAGAGCCTGCGGAATATAGTAAGAGTACTAGAAGATAGTATCGTTTAGGTACTATTCTACTATATATTCGAAGTATTTATTAAGCTCGTCGTCACTTATTATATCTAGGCGATTAAACTTAGATCTTATAACCCGATCTCTATTCCTATCGCTATTCCTATTGCTATTCCTATTGCTATTCCTATCGCGATTCCTATCGCTATCTCCATCTCTATCTCTATCGCTATCGCTATTACCGTCGCTATCGGCTTTATCGCTAGGCAGCGTATCCGACGGTATATTATTAAGATTTATATTAAAACGTGCCTCAATCTCGCGGCGAGACTATAATAGCTATAGGAATTTATACTAAAGTTTACGTTAATACTCTCGAAGAGCCTTATTCGAGTAATAGGTCGTCGTTACTAGTAGTTAACTTAACGAGGGATAATTGCTAGAGATCTAGATAAATTCTAGTCCTAGGACTAGGAGATTAACGGGGATATAGTCGGATAGAAGCTCGTATATAGTATCGTTAACGGCTTCGAATTCTATAGTATCCTCGACTTTATTTTCTCGGGGAAGTCCTGCCGCGGCCTTAATTAGACGAGCGATATCTATCTAACGTAAGGAAGTAGTATATTATAAAGAGCGACGATCCTTATTACTTAAACGATCCCGGATACCCTAGGCTTAGTCTCCTTTTCGAAGCTGGTTATAATTGAAACCTTCCTCGAATATAATACCTTATAAAGTTCTTGCCCGGGAGATAGTAACGTAGCTTAACCCTACCGTAAACTCTTTATCGTTAATATTAAGAATAATACGGTTAATAGTAAGCCCTTAAGCCTTATAGATAGTAATTATATAGCCGAGAGTAAGGGGAAATTGAGTACGACTATATACGTTATTATCTTTAGTAAATTCTCGAGGTATGCGGAAGATTGGAACTAAGGTACGACTAGATACCGTAGTTTTAATTAGCGGGATAGGTCTAGGCTTATAATAGTCGAAGTCGATAAGGATAGTAAATAGTAGAGTAGAGGTAAAATCTTTACCTAGCTACTATATAAACTCGTAGACGTATCCTATAGCGCCGTTAACCAACCTACGTTTAGTCTATATATTTTCGGTAAGTATAACTCTATAGCCAATTGTAAGAGTAAGCTCCTAAGAATAGTTAGATACTTCGTTAGTTACTACTTTAGCCGTATCTTTGCCGTTATTATCTATAACTATCTTAAGAATAGGTCGATAGAGATTACGGAGATAGTTATAGTTATAGGTAGTAACCCTAGTACGGGTATAATATATACGGATAGTATTATCGAATCGAGCTACCTTATCGATAGGTAGTTTAGCTATAATACGAGTATAGAGGAGTTACTAATAGGCTTAATTAAGTCGATAATCGCGTATAGCTACTAGTATCTTACGGAAGTAACGATAGTTAGGGCCTATCTATCGTATATTCTAGTCGAGGACAATTATCTTATTAAAGGCCTAATAAGCTTAACGGCCCTTAGCTTCAACTAGGTTAGTAAGTAGCTTCGTATAGTATAACGCTTTGCTACTAATAGGAGGAAGTTATAAGAAGTTACCGAAGAGGAGAATATTAATACTACTAAATAGAAGATTACGCCCTCGAGGAAAGATCTTACAAAGTCGGTCGTCAAGAATAGTAAGTTAACGGATTGGGACCATCGACTTCTCGTTAAGAATAATATAAAAAACTCCTTATAGCTTATTCTAAAGCTCTTTCAATTAGCGACTATTTATAGGTGCTACCTCCGTACCGTTTTTGAATAGGAGGCGGAATAGTGAATAAAGAGTCTTTCCTATAATAGTATATACGGTAATACCTATTGGCGTAGTTCGAAGGATAGGGCTAGGATTAGTAGCGTAGTTTTCTCAAGATATAATCTTAAGGCGAGAGGATAAGACCTTAATAATATAAGACTTTCCTATACCGGCCTAACTATCGGTA
>QWZN01000318.1:2069-22030 GCA_003693225.1 Venturia aucupariae | reverse complement strand
TTTTAAGTAGTATATTTGAGACCTTTTATCTTATCTTTACCTATATATTTACTTCTATCTAATCTTACCTCTACTCTATCATTCTACCTGATTATAAGATCCTATTGCTAGCGGATAACAATATCTAGCTTTCACCTTACTAACGCTTTTCCTACTATAGCGCCTTTATAATAAGTATAGTTATAAAGGACGAGAAACAACTACTAAACTAGTTAGGTAGTAATACTTCTAGAAAGGTTATTATAATAAGGTTTAGGATAATTCCTCTAAAGAAGGAGATTAGGAATAGGTTAGGTAATTATTAATTATATAACCTATATATATAGGTCGTAGGTTCCTTGTAGGAGAGGAATAGATAGAGATAATCTTTAATATAAATCTATTCTTATACTTCTTTATAATTCTTATAATTATAATCTCTCTCTCTAAGAGATTCGAGATTAGAAATAATAATACCGGGTAGCTATATTAACACCGACTTATAGGACGCAAGGGATCTTAATATAGATCTATCTATAGAGTAGACAGGCCTAGCTCTATAAGAGGAACCCAAGCGAATCGATACCAATACCCTTACAAGGAGGCTACGAGATACTATAGAGAGGAATAAGTATTTTAAGAGAGTAGAAGAACTTTAACGCCTTAAATATAAGAATAAGGTACTTACCCAAAACCTAATAGTACTAGCTAATAAACTAGAAGATAAGGAACTTCTCGAAATCCTAGTATACGACGAGTCTACGTAGGTACGTTATATCTAAAAAGATAGTAATAATAAAGGTCGTCCCCTAGTAGAGCTTCAACCCAAGAAGCTAAAAGAATACTATAGTAAGGGTATTAGAGAATATTGTAAGTAGATACGTAGCGCGGAGAATACGTTTTGCCTAGTACTACGTAAGTTTAAAAGAGATATAGCTAAAATTATATAGTCTACTTAGTTTCTCTATTAGATACCTACTACTATATAGCAGAATGTAGCTACTATAGGAGTTATAGAGGATTATACTTAGAAGCAATTTAAGGATATATTACTTAACCTTATCGAGGACCCTACGAATCAATAGCTTAGTATAGTATAACTATATAAGGAAGCAAGGTAGAGGCTAGAGTAGTTAGCCTAGGAATTCAATTAGTATCTTATCTCTCTTAAAACCCAGCTTAACAAAGAGTATACGTAGGAGTAGTAACGTACCTACCTATAGACTAAGCTAAATAAGTCTACTAGATATAGTATTCTTTAGTATTAGGATATACTAGTCATATAAGACGTAATAGTCTTGCTAGCTACGCGTATTGAAAAATCCTCCTCTATTAAGCGGAAGAGTACTAAGGATTATATAAAAGATACTAAGAAGCCTAAGGGCTAGGACAAGCCTAGAGGTAGATATAGGGGTAGCCGGGGAGGATTATCCTCTCGCGGGGGTTATATAGGTAATGCAAATAACTTAAATAAGGCTTAGGATCTAAGCTATATTAAATACTTTAGATACTATAAGTATAGCTATTATACTACTAAGTATCTAGAGTCTAGTCCTACCGTCGTAGCGCTAGTAGATAGTAACTCCAACGCTAGTAATAGTTAGGGAAAAGGATAAGAGTCCTCTCCCTAGTCGTAGAGAGGAGGATCTAGGAAGTAGACGACGAAGGATAGTCGCTATAACTATAAGGCGAAGGCGAAGGATAGCCGACGCAATAGCTTAAGCCGGTAGTAAGGCTACCTACTCTTAAGGTTAAGAGTTAGATCTTATCTATATTAAATAAGTTAGAGGTATCTACCTTATAAGATACTAGTATAGATATTTCCGTGATAGACCCTAGCTTTACGCTAGAGATACGACTATAAAGCGTACTAGTTAAGCTTCTATCTAGACCTAAGTAGAGAAATAGAAAAGTTGGCTATTATTATAGTATATATCAATTTGCTTAGGAAGTAGTAAATTTGCATAGATAGCGTAAGTAGAGAGAATACGTAGCGTATATAATTGACTATATTAGTCCACCTCTACTACTAGGTATACTAGTATTATACAAGTAGAAGATTGTATATAATACGGCGGATCTTACCTAGCAATTCTAGTACGAGGAGGATACGTCCTCTACTATAGCTATACTCTCTCTCTTTGCCTAGGAGGATATTTAGGAAGAGGTAAAGGATAGTCCTTACCTATTTATTATATATACGCTACCGGATAAAGATAACAGTAAGGAGCCTATAATAAGCTATATAGTAGTTCTTCTACCTAAGATCTTAGATCTAGCAGCGGCCTTTAGTAAAGAGGGTACGATAAGCTTACCTAATAAAGGCGCGGAGTATCTAATTAAACTATAGCTCCTCTACCTTATAGCCTAATTTATTCTTAATTAGCTAAAGAACTAGAGATTCTATATCAATATATTATCGAAGCAAAGGCGAATAGTTAGATTGGGGATAGTACTAGTACTACTAGTTTCTCTATCTTATTCGTACCTAAGTAGGATAGTAGCCTACGCTTATACGTCGATTACTATAGGCTGAATATAGTTATACTTAAGAACCGGTATCTACTTCCTTTAATCTCGGAGATCCTAGATAGGCTCTAGGGTTATAAGTACTTTACCAAGTTAGATCCTAAGAATACCTACTACCGTATCCGTATCCGTCAAGGTAACGAGTAGAAGACGGCGTTTTATATATAATACGGTTACTTTGAGTACTTAGTAATACCTTTTAGTTTAGCTAACGCGCCTATAACCTTCTAGGCTTATAGTAATAAGGCTCTTAGTAAGTTAGTTTATACTAGCTATATTATCTATCTTAATAATATTATAATATATTTATTAACTTATAAGGAATATACGCGGTATCTATAATAAGTAATTAAGAGACTAATATCTTTTAGCTTATACTATAACTTGAAGAAGTATAAGTTCTTTTATTAAGAGATAGAGTTCCTAGGGTTTATTATAAGTACTAATAGAGTTATAATAGATCCTTACAAGATAAAGATAATTACTAAGTAGTTAGTACCTTCTATCTTTATAGAGCTCTAATTATTCTTAGGCTTTTATAACTTTTACTGTTGCTTTATAGAAGTATAGTCTAAGTATACGCTACTCCTAATAGCTTTACTAAAAGGAAGCTAGAATAGAAAGAAGGCTAGGCCCTTTCTATAGCTAGTAGATACTAGTAAGAATTTTTATAAGCTTATTATAGCCTTTACAACGGCACCTATACTAATATATTTTAATCCTAGAAGGAGCATTAGGGTTAAGACTAATATATCTATCTTTACTATTATAGTAACTCTATCCTAGTTAAATAAGAATAACGGGTAGTAGTAATCTATAGCGTACTAGTCTTAGAAGCTACGTTAGGAAAAGTATATTATACTAGATCTATCTAGTCTAGAGCAAAACTACTAGAACTACTAGTTCTATAGTAAAGTGGGGACATACTATTATAGAGCTAGTATATAAGGGACGGACTTAGTATCTATCTAATATTCAAGAACCAACCAATAATATATACTTATACCACTTTTTGTACGATAGTCTTTTAAGTAGTATATTTAAGACCTTTTATCTCATCTTTACCTATATATTTGCTTCTATCTAATCTTACCTCTACTCTATTATTCTATCTAATTACAAGATCCTATTAACGGTGGATAATAATATCTAGCTTTTACCTTACCAAAGCTCTTCCTACTACATTTTTAGTAATCTCCGCAGGGAATTTGTACTATATATTAAACCGTAGGCTCTTTATATTAGTTGGTATATATAGCGAGGAGGAAGTTATTTTAGTAATATATTTTCTTTTACTATATTTACTTGTCCTTCTAAATATCTTACTAAGAGATATCTATATTACTAATTTATAGATATCTATACACGACAATAGCGACGATAATAGAACCCGATTATAGGATTAACCTTAGAGACCTAAGATCGGTACTACGACTCTAAACGAGGACACCTATCCTTTAGAGAAGACGAAAACGGACTTTACTTACAAAGCTTATAACGATTGAAAGAGAACCTTAGTATACGAAGCGATCGCGAGTTCGTATTAACTATACTAAACGATAATGCCTATATACGGGACGATACTTTAAGTATTTATATACTCCGAAACTAACGATATTAAAAACGGAACGACTTAATAAGTAGCTGTATACTTAAGAACTAAAAGAAATTAATAAAAATAAGTATATATATACCCCTAAACTAATAATAATAGATAAACTAGAATACCGAGGTAGTAAATATATAGTATCTAACTATATATAGTATACTATTATTACTATCCTATTAGAACTTCTAATTCTTCAATAACTGATTTTAAGATTACTATAACGATATTGTATTACTTATTATAACGATACCTCTAATAACCCTTGCAAAGTAATAGACGAACCTAGCTTATCTATAGTCTAGAAGATACGTAACCCCAACCTTAATATCAACGAGAGCGATAATAGTACCACCCTAGAGGATACTCCTGAAATTGCCTCTAGTAAGGCTAGCTTATCTAATAGAATCGATACTAGTACGAAGCCCACTTCTAGCCGAGCAGCTAATAAGAAAGATAGTAGTACTAGTACTAAATAGTATATTATATTAGAACGTGTCCAGTTCAGCTATAATAATATCCTTATAATAATAAATAGTACTAAGAGTAATATAGGACGAGTCTAATACGACTCTAAGAACTTAATCCTTCCTTATAGATATATCTTTAGCAGGAAGAATACGTCTACTTTCCTTATCCGATTAGAGAAGTAGTACGAAGTATTCGAGATTGAAAAAGATATTTAGAAATATCGAGGACTAATAATTAACTATTATACCAATATCTATAAAGATATTCGAGCTCTTAATAGATAGGAGGAGTACGACTAGGATTTACTTAAAACCTTATTTAGAGAGGAGTATATTGCCTAGAATAAACGCTAGAAGAAGGAGACTCTTGCTTATCTTATAGAGATTGCTTATAAAAGTAAGAAGGGTATCCTTAAACCTAAGAGCTTCCTTAAGAAGTTCAAAGTCTACTAGCCTACTATATACGAGAACGGCGATACTATAAAGACTTTCTATACTAGGGCCTTTATATATAGTCTTCCTATAGATATTAAGTAGTAAGTTAACTTAAAGTACCTAATAAAGTCTACTTCTAGCCGTACTTACAAAAATATTAAAGACATTATTAAGGAAGCTGAACGTATTATTAATAGTAAAGAGAATATAGAGATATTTACTAGCTCTACTAATAGCAAGGTCCTAGAGCGTATTGGGGACAAGTCTATTACAAAAAGAAATAAAAATCTTATAAGTAGTAAGACTCCCCTTCCTACTAGTTCTAGACTTAACTAGGCGCTACTAGAAGCCTTTGAGAATATATATATTAGTAGTATTAGTAGAGAGGCCGCTTATAATACTTTATATTACTTATATAATCCTATCTTTATAAAGACTCGTTTGAGCGGTATATAATATACTTTAGCTACTAATTACGTTTAAAAGAATTTCAAATCTTCTCTATTATTAGTAAATTACTATTCTTCTAATATATCTGCGGCCAACCTATCTACTTTTAACTAATCTAGATCTTGTTAGTCGGTAACTCCTAATGCGCAAAGGACCGGCAATATAAGCTAAGCTATACTAGTAAGAGCTCCGAATCCTATAATAATACCGTCAACTTTGAACCCTAGTACTAGAGTATTACCTATAGAACGTGTTTGCCTAGGATATAGTAAGTCTAGTAAGATAGTATTTCAACTTAATAGGTAGTTAGAAGACTTCCTTAAAGCCGGTATTATATACTATAAATATAATAGTAAGACTCCTTAGGAGCGCGGTCTATATTAGGGTAGTATAAAGAATCCTAGAGATAAGATTAGGGGCCTAGTACTATATACTATTAAGCGATAGTCTGATTAGATTACTAGGATATATAAAGATCGCAAACTTAAGAGCGGGAATAGTATTTCTACTATCTAAGTTAGTAGTCTCTATAATAGTAGGGACGCGTATAAGAGCAAGTTCATTAATATAGATAACTAGAAAGTTAACGAGATAGGAGGATTAGTTATAAAGTATAACAAGTCTATATATATTTCTATAGCCGGTAGGCCTAGGAATGTTAATAAGGCTCCTACTAAGGTTACTATAAACCTTCCTAGTAAGGCCTCTTCGAAAGTTGTAAAGCCAGCCACTATAAAGCTAGTAATAAAATCAACTAGAGTTAAGTATACTATTCTAGGACGATTTTAGGAAATAATCGACAACGGAAACAGTAGTTCTACTTAGACTAAGGCTAAAGATTAGTTAATAGTAGAAGTTAGTAATAACGAAACTATGCGAGGGACTTAACTAAGAAAGGTTAGAAATAACAATCCGACTTTCAAGTAACTAATTATAGCGGTTCCAAAAAGAGATATAGAACTTAAAGTTATTTCACGAGTTATATTAAACGGCGATTATACGTTTACTTTCTAGGAGCTTCTTATACTTATACCTTACCTAAATAACTTTATATTTAAACGTCTTCCTAATAACGTCGTATAGATAATCGAGCCTACTATAAAAGCTACGAAAGTATTAAAAGTAGAAAAGAAAGCGGTAAAGTTATAGAAGTAGTTTAAGAAGAGAGCTTAGAGTTCTCCTCGTAATATTAATAGTATAACTATTTCCGACTCTACAGATACGCGTATTCTAATAGAAGATACTAAGATTGGTATTAACCTAATTATATCTTATATAGTTACCGTTATAGACCGCGCTAATCGTAAGTATCGTGTGTTTACTAGTTTACTAGTTATAGAAGTTTCTATTAGAGAAGTATCTCGAGACGGAATAATCGATATAGGCGTAGAAGTAAACGTTATAAGTATAGCTACTACTAAAGCTTTCGGCCTTCCTATTAGCGGTTTTAATAATCCTAAGTAGCAGGCTATTAGAAACAACCTAACTACCGCTAATAGTCATAATATTAGTCTTATTAGATAGATATATACTAGTATTCGGATCGCGGATACTCCCTTCTCTTACGACGGTACGCTCTTTATAGTTTTATTAAGATATTTACGACCTATTATCCTAGGCTAGCCCTTCTCTTTACGCTCCTCTCTCTAGATTTATAATATTCTAGATAGCGCTATTCGATGCGTTGCGCGATCTATTAATAGTAACGAGTTGGTTCGATAGGATACTAGGTTTACTAATTATAACTACGATATAGCAATTTGTTAGTCAAGAAGTACTAGAGTTAAAGAGGTAACCGATAAAGATAATAAGGTCTAGGAGCCTTAGGATTATTAAACTAGTTTAAGTAATAAGTCCTCCGACAACAAGGAGTTCGATATAGAAAACTAGTTCGTAGAATAATTAAACCTAGAGATTCTTCCGCGTTTATTAGACTAGGTACAATTGCGATAAGGCGAGAGAATAAGAATAAGAAGGATCTACTAGAAGTTATTTTCGATATTTAGAACGCGCTAGACGCGCCGATTATTATATTGTTAGTACGCGTACCTAACTAGCGCGAGTTTATTCCTTTATATTATATAGATAAGGAGATCTTTAAAATAGAAATAAAGAAAGTAGTAGAGCGTAAGGAGTATTTATAGAAGAATCGTAGTTTAGTAGCTAACTTTAGGTTATAAAGGTTAGATCTTGACGGAGAACGACTCCTAGGGCTAGCCCTAGATATTAATCCTCTAATAAAGAAGCGCTAAGAAATTATAAAATTTTCGACTTAACTATAACCGCAACTCGTAACGCTTTATAAAAAGAAAGTAGATAAGGTCTTACCTATTAATATTCCTCTTAAAAATAGAGAAACCCTAGGAGGTCTCGTTAACTAGCGCGAAGTAATAATACTCGAATAGATAAGCGTAGAACTAGATTCTAATCTCGATATTTATTTAGAAAAGCGATACGCGACTTTCCCTCGAGGGACACGATTAATAGAGGAGCGTTTTAAGGCTATACGTATTAATCTAGATCTAAGTCTAGAAGAGAGAGCTTTTATTAAGGAAATATTATATTAACGAGAGCCTACTTTAGCTTAGGATTTCTCCGAATACGGTAGGATCCGAAGTAAAGTTACTCCTCCTTAAGTTATCCGGATAGTAGATTATATACCTTAGCAAGCAAAGTTATTTAATATTCTAAAAGTATTAGAATATATAGCTTATTAGATTCTTAAGGAATATATTAATATAGGAAGAATCGAGCTATACTATAGTCCGTATAGGAATCCTTAGTTCCTCGTCGCGAAGAAGGGAAATAGTATCGATAAGCTAAGTTACCGATTAATTAATAGCGTAACGAATTATAATAGAGTAATAATCCGAGATACTAATATTCCTCCGTCTACGGACGAGTTTACGGATTTATTTATAGGATATCCTTATATTTCATTAGCTAACCTTTTCTTAGGATATAATTAACTCGAACTTACCGAAGAAAGTAGAGATATAATAGCATTCTAATATCCTTTCGGACTCTACCGTATAACGATATTACCCTAGGGCGCTACGAATTTGGTCGCCTAATTTTATAGAGTTATTAAAACAATCATTCGGTATTAGATTTATATAAGTAATATATATATCGACGATATTCTTAACAAGTTAGAAAAGGATTACGGAGACAAGATAAGTAAGCTGCCTAGAGTTCGAAGGAATATTCTTAAATATATTAGGAATCTTAATACTCTACTAGTAGATATTAAGCGCGTAAAAGTAATAGTTTTAGGTAAGAAGTTTAATATCTATATAGAAGGACTTTATATTATTAGATACTAGTATAATAAGTATAGACGTCGTCTAGACGAGTCTAAGGTTGTAGTAATTATAAACTAGGTAGAACCTAGATTACTAAAATTAGTAAGAGTATTTATTAGTATCTACGTATACTATCGTATCTAGATTCGAGATTTTGCGACAATTATATAACCGATCTTTTTCCTATTTCAGAAGGACGTAGACTTTGTATAGGGTAATAGTTAGAGGGAAGTAATAACTCTACTATAGAATACCCTTACTAAGGCCCCCGCTTTAAAACCGATTCGGTATAATAAAGGATTAGGATAGTTAATTCTTTCTATCAATAGATTAATAAAGGGTTAGGGCGCAGAGCTCTCTTAGGAGTATAAAGGAAAGCGCTATCTATATAGGTATACGAGTAGTATCTAGTTAGTTACTAAAAGGAAGTATAATACTCTTAAGTTAGAATATAGAGCGCTCTTAAATATACTTAAGAAGTTCAAAATTTATCTATAGGGTACCTACTTTATTGTCGAAACGGATACTCGAACTCTTATTTATTAGATTAATAGAATATTATCCGATATTACCGGCGTACTTATAATAAGATAGCTTACTTAGATAGCAATATAGAACTTCGAGATTTGGTATATTAAGGGAAAGAAAACTATAGTAGTAGATAGACTATCTTGCTAATATAAGGATATTCCTATCGAGGATATTCTAATATGGATTACGAGCATGCGTAATATAGTATGATGAATATATATATTATTATTAACTATTAATCCTCGTGTAAGGATCCTACTACTAACTAACGCGAGCATACCTTAGTAGGTCTAACCCTACCAGATCCCCCCTTTCGAGAAGATCGACGCCCTTATCGTACAAATTAATACTTATTCTATCTCTATGCCTTTGCTATTTTTTTCTTTTTTTCTTTGGTTTTTTCTTCCTACCGATCCTCGTCGCATTGCGCTATCCGTCGTTACTTACTATATTACTCGTACCTCTATCTTAAACTCCTTCTAGGGTTTCCCTCTCCTTCTTTTCCTTCTTCGCTAGTACTTCCTTGCCGTTCTTCTATTTACCCGACTATACTCCAGTCGAGACCTTCGTATAAATATTTTTGACTGCGTTCCTACGGTTAACCGTCTCGGCGAGGGTACCTATTATAGTAATCATATTTCCTATATTGAAGGGGAGACTAGTAAACTACATCTATCCTATCTAGTATAGTAGATTAGCGGCAGTATTGGCGACGTTGTTACAAACCTTTTGCGCGCCCTTATTAAAGCCCTATAGGTAGTCGCCTACTTTCTTTATAGTGTAAAGACCGTTGGTAAGGCGGGGAAGGAAGTTGTTTTAATAGTAGTCGATTACCTCGACTATATAGTCTACTATAGCCGCGATAAAGCCCTTAGTAATACGAGTCTAGGCTTCTACTTTCTTAGCTTTCTCGTCTACTTTCTTAGCTTCCTCCTCGAGCTCGGTGAACTTGTCCTTATAGAGCTTCTCGAGGGCCTTTAACTTTAGCTCGTATACTTAGCCTTCGGATATAACTAGGCCTGCGTTAGTTGCGGAGAGGCCCTTACGCATAGTATAGATATAGTCGATAAGCTTATTCTTTGTAACTTTGTTCAATACTTTCTTATCTATTCCGGCTATCGGATCCTCGAAGGCTATATCTTGTCCCTCTTTAATATCCTCGTCCTCCTCTAAGTAGTTACGGTATTCGAGAGCCAAGTCCTCGTGGTCGGAGTTAATAGTATTGGCTTTCTTAGTCTCGGGCTTATCTAGCTCGATAGCGTTACTACGCTTAAGCTTCTTCTTGCTTAGTATCGGGACTTTGACTTCCTTACTACTACTTGTATCCGTAAACGCGTCCTTTAGCTTTGCTAGCTTGCTCGGGGGATACTTGCGCTTTCGTATACTAGAAGGCTGTTTAGAAGGCTTTTCTTCTAGTATTACGTTACCCGCCTTTCGGCTTAATCTAGGCGTACGAACCTCTTTACCCTTGACTAAGGATTTGACTAAGGATTTGACTAAGGACTTATCGGGCGTAGACTTCGTACCTAGGACCTTCTTCGGTGTAGTAGCTATACCTGCTTCGAATTCGGTTCGGTTAGCAAGTCGGGTTTGTTAAATAGCGGTAAGTTATTTACTACGGCGAACTTAGTCGCGAAGTTTTCCTACCTCGAGTCCGCCTGCCATACCCGCTGGTGACGCGTTATTTAGGGCGTATTATTTACCTAGGCCGAGCTTTGTTTTAGCGGACGCGTTATATTAAGCCGCGATCTTTGCTTTAGCGGACGCGTCGTTTTCGGCTACGAGCTTTACTTTAGCTATAGCTTTATCATTTTCGGCTACGAGCTTTGCTTTAGCTATAGCTTTAGAAACTACTAATAGGTCTTCGACGTTAGAGTTGTCTTCCTCTTCTTACTCGTCTCTAGAGGCGTCGTTGACCTCTACTACGTCCTTTTCTAGCTCCGACTTATCCTCGTCATTTTTCGGGATATTGCCCTCGCGTGCTACTTTGCGCTTATCCTTCTCTTTCTAGGAATATATACCCTTTCTAGTCTTACTTCTACCTATGATAGCCTTCAGTTCGATAGTTATTATAGTAATGACTGGCTCGACTACCGCTACTACTTTAAGATCGTAGTATACTAGCCGAGGGTACTCGAGTTCCTCGAGGTCTAGTAGGATATAGCCTTTAAGGAAATCTCGTCGATTACGTATTCGTATAGAGGTTGCCTCGGTATACTAGTTCTATTCGAATTTTATTAAGGGGGGCTTATCCTCGCCTATATTATACTTGCGATACTTATTATCCCATTTCATGTCCCAGGCTGGCATGTTATAATACTTATTGAATTCTCGGACATAGTCGATTATTAGCTATATAGGCCGTATCTTTGCGTAGTATACGAAATTGGTCACCGTTTCCTCGAGTAATCCTACGTGGAAATGCTAATAATCGGCCTCGAGGGATATATCGTTAGGGGCCCTTATACCGTTAAGGATTTCTTTGCGGATTGAAGCGTCGAGCTTGATAATAGTATTAATATTGACGGGTACCGTAGCTATAAACGACTATTTATCGTTCTCGTATATACTCTCCAACTTAACGCCGGGGGGAAGTAAGTAGTATACTACGCGTATAGGATTATCCATCTATACTTCGGTGATATCCTCGGCTTTCTATATTGGTACTATACTTGTAACGGATACGCCTACTTCTCCTATATCCTCGATTAGCCAATCCGGAATTTGGTATATTACCTTTTCCTCGTCGTTAGTTATCTACTTAGTACTAGACTATCTAACGTTGTCTAGTCTATTTGACTCGCCTCTGAGCAAACGGTTACCCTAGGCTAAGAGCGTATTAGTTAGTATAAATACTACTGCTTTGCCTATAGGCCGAGACGCTACAACGCGAGTACCTTTAATAGTCTAGGTACTCGGGTACCTATAGGCAAGCTCTGCTATACTATATCGCGGGGATCTAGAGTCCTCTATATACGCGGCTATCGCATCAGCCAGGTACACGCTGTGATTCGGTACTGCTAACGGGTGTCCCTCGTACATCCTATAGTTCTAGAATATCTAATAATACTAGTTGGATACTATATTGAAGCGTCCTCTATTAATAGTACTAATATCCTCGTAGTATATTCCGAGTATATACCTGGCTACCGGTACCTAATATAGAGGGCTACTTGTAGTCTAGTTGTATAAGAGTTCCGGTCCCTAGACAGGTATAACCTTTACCGTCTTACGTCTCGAGGTGTCGGCCGTTATAATCGCTTGCGTGTAGTATAGTACGAGCAAGTTCCTAGGGTATTCGTCTTCTATTATTTGCTCGTCTAGTAGTCTTTTCGCGATATATCTAAGGAACCTAAAGGCTGCGAATAAGAGGCGTATAGTACCTAGGATTATACGGGCAATATCTACTATCTCTTCCGTATTAAAGGTGAAGTCGGAGGGATCGATACTCGCGACGTATCTTAATAGGAAAAATTCTTATCGTCGGGGCAACCCGATTTCCTCGAGGAGATGCCTAAGATCGTATAGCTATACGTTCTATAATAGAATATAAAATACTCGTACGAAATACTCGCTAGTATTATCTTTCTATACTAGGAATTTGAATACGAGTTTGCCTAGGTCTATTACTCGTTCTTTTAGGACCCCCTAGTATATCAGCTAGTAGGCAATGTCCTCGGCCGTCAGTTTCTCTACGCTATTGCGGTAGAATATCTAGATTACGTATTCCTGAAGCCCGGGTCCCTTATAACCGACTGCTTGTAGTATAGCTACCTGGTTTTTATCTAGGGTATTCTCTAGTATATATTGATGCCTATATAGTCTCGCGACTATCTATATAATCTCCTTATCTGAAAGCCCGCCGTCTTCGAACAAGATTCGTTCGGATATAGAGTTAAAGACTATTTATTTTTTTACCCAAGTTAGGCGGTCGAGTATCTCTCGAATGTCGGTCTTGTCAGGCTCTAGGGGGAGGGGACGATGCTCGTGCAAATCGAGGTTTAATAGGCGTAGTAGAGTCTGGGCTACTATAAATATATATAGGTTTATCTCTACGTTTCTAGGCGTTAGAGTATATATTTACTACATAATCCTATCTATAAAAGGGTAGCGTTCCTATCTGCTTGCTCCTATATACTATATATAATAGTATACCTCGTCTTTGTCTATATCTCCGCCTAAGGTTACTCCAAAGTCTTCCTTATTAAACTCGCCGATTCCGTCCTACTCGTTCTCGAGATCGCTATCGCGTGAAGAATACTCGGTAGAATCGCTTAATTCTTTCTCGGTCGGATCTTGAATAGTAGGAGGATCGGGTATAGTAGTAGATAAGTCGCTTATATCGCTAGATACGCTCGACTCTATTATAATTGTATCTTCGTTCGTACTTGGGTCGGGTATAGTAGGTTCGTTGCTCGTGGCTAGCTTAGGCTTTATTACTAGGGATAGGGTATCCCAGCTTTCGCTTCTATATAGCTGGCTATCGATTATTAATTCTTTGCTACCTATAGTGCTCGCGAATAGATTAAGGCCTAGAGGTAGCCAGCTTAGTTCTATCATGCGACGCGTTCCGATATACTTATTGGTTGCTCGCGTGTAGGATACGCGTTATATATTAATAGGGCTGAAATCGATCGGGGAAAAGCTGCGAACTTTGTTTGGGGATATACCGAGATATCTAGGTACGGGGATACAATTTATAATTGCGGGATTAGTTTTGGAAACGGGGATACAATATCTGTTTATATAATTGATTTTAGAAACGGGGATATAGTATCTACTAATATAATTGATTTTGGAAACGGGGATATAATATCTATTTATATAATTGATTTTGGAAACGGGGATATAGTATCTACTAATATAATTGATTTTGGAAAAGGGGATATAATACGCGCTAAGGAATCTAAAAAGTACTATAAAGATATAGAATATAATATACTATGGTTATTATTGATTAACGGCAGGAATTTCGACGTAGGAGAATAATCGAGTCTACTACTTACGTTGATCCTCCTTCTTAAGGGGTTGGCGGGCTTTACGTAGGCGTATCCTACCGTCGATAATTTCCTCGATAGCTTCCTCGTTTAAGGGGATCGTTTACTATAATACTCGAGTATTACGTTTTGCCGTTTGCTTAGCCTTTCTTAGTTTGTTTTTTAAGATCTTAGGCTAGGCTTCTAGATAGGCTTTATCGTATTCTTATATTAATTCGCGAGTATTGCTTAGATTATCTTAGGAATACTATACGTTATAGCCTGGCCCGTAGCCCTACTATTTAACGAGGTATTACGTAACCCTATATCCGTTAACTCTTTTACCGAGCAATTTCTCGATAGTGTATACTAGTATACTATCGTCGTCGACTTCCTCTAGGCCTGACTTAGGATATAGGTCGCGAGTATATAGGTCGTCGCCTAGTAGGGCTGCTTCTAGTTATACTACCGAGACGACGTTATAAATCTTTATAACTTCTAGCAACTCAAGCTCGTATACTATATTATTAATCCGTCGCTTGATCTTGACGCGGATGCGTTGATTGGAGTACTTACGATAGGAATACCTAGGTACCTTATATCCGTGATACAATCGTAGATAGACGATTTCTCCGCGCTTGAAACGGACGGGCTTATATTTGGCATCGTACCATATCTTTATAGATATATTGGTAAAGTCGATGGCTTCTTAGGCTTCGTCGCGGAACTATTACCTAAGCGTTGAATAGTCTACCGTACTAAGATTGGACAAGGCGGGGAAAGTATCTCTTAGCTAAAATCCGTAGAGGATCTATATTGGCGAAACCCCTATAGTAGCGTTGGCGCTAGAGTTTATCGTCTATTGAATATAGACGAGGAACTCTATCCATTCCTTATTAGGGTTGGCCGTGACCTTATACCTAATTACTATCTCTACTATCTAGTTGGTTCTCTCGCTTTGGCTATTAGTTTG
This sequence comes from Venturia aucupariae, assembly GCA_003693225.1. NCBI lineage: Eukaryota > Fungi > Ascomycota > Dothideomycetes > Venturiales > Venturiaceae > Venturia > Venturia aucupariae. The sequence continues at coordinate 6,776 of QWZN01000318.1, read as the reverse complement.
AGGATACTATACTATTAAGAATATAAGCTTCGTTTATATAAGCTAAAACATTGTCTTCTATAGTTTGTCTATAAAGCGTAAGTCCCTATCGGAGACGATGCCTATAGGGATACCCTAACTATATACTTTGAGTTCTCGTAGTAATACCGATACCTATTACTCTATTTACCAATCACCCTGTCCCGGGATAAGGAGGATTACCTTAGAGAATTTATATATTACCGTAAGTAATATATCGTAGGCTGCTAATATAGGAGGTAGGTTTATAACAAAATCTATACAAATAGTATAGAAGGGGATAGGATTGGTAGGGATTGGGTAAAGCTCGCTATAGGGTAAGTAACGCTTGGTTTGATTAACCTAGTAGTCTAGATAATACTCGATATATTCTTAGAGGGACTTTGAAAGTCTTCTCACGTAGAATAACGCTACGATACGAGTATAGGCTCTATAAAAACCCTGATAGTAGTAATTGTCATACGCGATTTCGAATATATCTTTTTTATAGAGAGCGGGGATATATAGGCGTTCGGGACTACCTTTACCTTTATCGGTATAGTAGATCAATCCTCCTCTCTCAAAGAATCGAAGCCTAGGAGGGGGTTAGTTAGGGGTATTAGTAGTTGGGGATACTAGGTGTAAGGATGCGTAGTAGTACTATAAGGATAGACGTATCAAGAGAGAAAGGGAATCAAATATATATATTTAGAGTAAACGCTGGAGAGGAATCTCTCCTACGTCTAAGCGATAAGATATCTACGTGTGCGAAGCTAAGACCGTACGTACCTTAGCACGTAACCTAGCTTGGCACCGGACTAGTATCTGACCTATATCTAACTAGTCCCGGAGTCTAGAATAGGTTATAGATCCTAACATTGCCCCCCCCTTTAGGAGTCTATCCTCGGACTCTACGGTTCCTTTAAAACTGCTAAAAACCCCTATAGGGGGAAAAAAAAAATTTGTAGAAAGGTATATATAGCTCGTCGTTAACCGTGTCGTACCGACGCCGCTGCCCTTTATTAACTCCTACTTAGCCAAGTAATCTCACTCCGGCTAAATCTTATAGCTTTAGGTCGGATCTAAGGTCGCCCTTGCTTTAGCCTTACCCCGCTTCCTATAGGGTTTTAGCCCGGCCTTGTTCAGGTCGTAGAACTTTACGGTTTATTCTTTATAAGTACCCGTGCTGATTTTTTTCAAAATGACAGTATTCCCTAGAGGTTATACTTATAAGCGTTCTCTACTCAAGCTACCCCCCCCGGGATCCGCGCAGCGGATCCCAAATCGAGCAGAGAAGGTTATTTAAACCTCCCTAGTAGTAACGTTTGTAGTGTAATAACACATACTCCCGCCTATAGTACTAACAGGTCGCTGCTCCGCTGCTCCTTCTCCTATACGACCGAAGATAGAAGGCTTGATATAGGAGTTGATACTCTTATCTACCTACTTATAGGTTAGGGTTCTCTGAATTAAGGAGTATTAATAGTAGTATACCCTTGAATTCACGGGTAGAGTGGCCCTCCGGCTAGTCTAATAGGTATATAACTAGCTAACCTATCTTGGCTTCAACTACGCAGCAGTATATATTCCTCTGCGCAGTTTTCCGGTTGTAATAGTTTGTTTAGTATACGGCGGCGCTCCTACTCTTAAGTAGTAGATTACTCCTAATATGCCTGCCCCGCGCCCTGCCCCTATACCCTACATACGGGGTAGAGAGGCCTCCTAGCCTAATAGGTGCACAACTTTCTAGCCCGTCGCTTTTACCTACCTACTTATAGGCTAGGTCCTCTAAATTAAGGAGTATTAATAGTAGTATACCCTTGAGTTCACGGGTGGAGTAGCCTCCCGGCTAGCCTAATAGGTATATAACTTGCCAGCCCGTTTTGTATCTGCGTAGTCCTCCACGAATAGCCTAATAGACTTATATATCGAGTTAAGTAGTAGTAGTTGTTTCCTTAGTGTGCGGTAGAGGTCCTCTACCTTTATAGAGGATTACTCCTAAGGTACCTAATTTATAGCTTAGTACCCTTATTGTCTAGGAACTAGTCCTATAGCGAATCGACTTAGCTATAATAACTTGAGAAGTTCTTCTTATAGTTCTAGATCCTATCCTCTTACCCGTAGCCGTAATCTCTAGATCCCTTAGCTCCTGGAGATAGGGCGGTCTATGCTTCCAGAGTATAGGCTACCCTAGGATCCTTAGAGGAGGCATCCTGGGGTTCTATTATACTAGGAATAGGTAGAGGTAGGATTTCTACTTACCTACCGTTCTTATATAGGGGCGTTTCTAGCTCCCCGTCCTAGTAGACTTAGGTACTAAGGTAGGCCGAGGCGCCTCGTATCTTATCTCTAGTCTATATTGTAGTCTTATTAAATCGTATTCCTTTCGTCCTATTTGGTAGTCTCTGCGCAGGGCTGTGGTATATAGCTTACTTAGGGATTTACTTACTTCTTTAAGTTTTTTATAGCCAGGAATGTATTAAACTATCCTATAATCCTTATAGGCGTGGGCTGACCCGCCTCGGCGTAGTTATTTTAGCACTCGCTCTCCGGTTACTTTACGGTCTTAAAAGATACGCAATAGACCCCGTCGAACGTTTCTCGTCTCGTTGGTAGAGATATCTCCTACCTCGGAACTAAGTTACTTATTATAGTAAAGGTGGATCTAGTTCATGTACTAATTAGTAGAAGTAGATCTCTAGGTTATATATATTAACAATATCACCCCTTTAGGCGATTGAGCTCCTGTAGCTAACCTATTATTAGCTAATCACGAAATCGTAACTGCAGTTCTAGTACTAGGCTGCAATCTTAGGTATTAGCCTAGCTACGCCTAGGTAACTAGTAAGGCTACTTAAGAACCTCTATCCTCAAGTCAACCTTCTTCTTTTTAATAATAATATTAGCATCCTTAAGTCCTCCTATAGGGGAGGCCGTAGTAGCAACGTCAGCTTATATAGAGAGTAAGTTCCCAGCTCGCTTTTATTCCTAGCTTTTGTTTATTTTAATTCTTGATCGAGTATTATTCGGATTCTAGAATTTTCTATATTAATAACGCTAATCCTATTGCGCAGGCAACGGTCAAAGGGCTGTTAATAAAATCAACTTCGACGCGATATTTCGTCTTGTTAAACTAATATCAACTTCTTCTTCTTCTTTATAAACTATCTATCTCGCGCTATACCCTTTACTATAGCACCCCCGACTCTCACCCCTATTCCCGACATCGTCGCGTCCGTAGATAGTAAGATGACTAGTCGTATATACTATATATATATAGCCCTGTAGGCAAGTAGTATAAAGAAGACCCCGGGGGATATAGCCGTAGGTACGCGTGAAAATACTTTAGCAAATCGGTATGCGATTAGTAGTAAGACACCCGTAGCTACGGCTTATAGTATCTATACTAAAAAGGGTTAACGTTGCGACCGTATAAGTTTGCTATTCCTATCTAAGAACTTCTCTTTTTTCTAACAATCTTTTTCTTAGGTCGAGTATCGATTCTCCGAGTTCGTAGATACTACTAAGCGCTACTATAAGTCCTATCTCCGCGCTATTCGCATCGGTGATACTTTTGGTAGTAATACTTTGATTATACGAGCTAGTACTAAAGCTATATACTAGTAGTACCTTACCGCCCGTGCTTAGGATAAGTAGGCCGTACCTAAGGTCAACCTTTCGCAGTCTAAGGAGGTTCTTTTAATAGTAGCCGACCGTATTATCGCTACCCTTTATGACCTTGGCCGCCTCTATACCGCAACGTATATTCTTTTATTCAAATTCTATTCTACTACTATAGCTAATTTTTCTATAGCAAGTATACTACCTTTACCGTTAGTTCCGAGTTTACCCTTGATATAGATATAATCTCCGAGTATATCGACTTTGTTTAGGAGCGGTATAATAGTAGGAGAGGTATCTACCCGACCTAGGCTTTATTTCTAAGGTAAGAGGAGGCTGAACCGTCCGAGAAGTCTATAGTATCTAAAACTAAGAGGGCTAGGGACGATAACGAGTATATATCCTCGTAGTAGGGAGTTTGAATATCTAGTATTCTTTTATTAGGGTTTGAGTGGTCTTTTCTTCTTCTTTATTTTATACTATAGTCGCGTCGCGTCTAGTCTCCGACCTCGGCCCGGCTCTATAAGTACTAGGCCCTTAAATTTTATAGCTTTCTTCTACCTTACTTCTTAACCGTAATCTTATCTTCCTGAAAAGACGTGACTGTTTCTTACCTACTACTATCTCTCTAGTCTCGAATAACTCTTCGATTATATACTTTATATACCTAGGTTTTAGATTAGTATATAGGAATTTTACTTGTCGAAAACTACTTCGGCCCTTAGACGGGACTTTTTAGCGCCAGTATCCCTTAGAAATATACCGAAGTAGATCTAGATCCTATTTTATACTATCTGTATACGTAGCTGTATTCTCTATTAAGGTCCGCACCTTAATCTTAGAATTCGTTTTAATCTTATACTTTATACCGTGTGCTTATATTCGAAAAGTCTCAATTTCCGTATACAGTATCTTCTCTATGTAGGGAGCGGAATGAAAGAGTTAGCTTGGCTAGGTTTATAGAAAGTTAAGATTTAATAGTACCCTATTAATAAATTATACTAACTTAGGAATTCCGTAGAATTTTCCTACGACTTAGTCGCTTATAGCTATCGTAGACGCCTCCCCGGCCTAGGAGATATCGCGATA